>JAQMCW010139489.1:0-14619 GCA_030068335.1 Chrysichthys cranchii | reverse complement strand
TCTATATATATATATAACTGTTCTGTACACTTTGGTTTCAAGTATGAACCTAATACTATGTACATTATAACACGTTTTTCTCCTTGTGTTATCTGCATGGGATGAGTTTATTAGTGATTGTCATTTGTCAGCATGGCACTAAGCAGGGGTATAGTTTTGCCACTGGGGAGAAATGCTCATCACTGGGTTGGTATGCTCTTTCCTATGGTTAATTCGAGAAAAAGGAGCATCAGGTCATCAAAAGGAACACCAGAACATCAAACTCTAATCATAACTAGAGTAAAGGAGCATCATTATTCAAATTCACTGGGCTTTAAGCACTGCTGTTCTTCCTTGGGGAATACATTTACATTGTGTGCACATTAGAAAATTAAAATCTACCTGTAATGTAATACGCTTTATTATCCAGTCTACAGACAGTTTAGACTTATGGATTTTTTTTGTTCTACTTTTCAGCAAACCTCTCCACATGGCTTATTTATTGTCATGCTTTGCATTCAGGAAAGCATTGGGAGTTCCTGTGGTGACAGTAATGCAGTTAGAAGGACAGGAACACACCTTTAAATCAGCACCACCAGGTGCAGCACTAGCATTGGCCTTTTACTGAGCTTTTGAGCACCTTTCATTATATAATTTCTGAGGTTTGAGGGAAATACAACTTTGACTATCTTCTTGGTAGTTTGCCTTTGTTTACATTTGTATTTGGCAATTTATTTTTTCCATAGCAACTGTAGGCAAGCATTCGCAAAGCAAGAGCAGTTCAAGTGACCTGATTAACTTTCCATTGTAGAAATAACACAACATGGCTGTAGGTGGTATGAAAGGGATCTTCAGGCACATAAAATGCAAATTAATATGATATAAAGATATAAATAAGATATAAATAAATACGACGCATGCCTTACTGTTGTACAATACAGAATACATAGTATATGAGTGTACTAAGGTCAAGTAGTTAAGCATTCAGATGATTCTTGATTACCCGCTGAGGGAGTTAGCTGTTTGTACTAATAAGGATATACACAGGAGATGCGTTTGGAGGCACTTCAAACCATTCCGCATGACTCACATCCTTAGACCATTGTGGACAGAGTGGAGTTTTAACTTTTAATTTCGATACTGTATCTACATTTCTTAGTTAAAGATATAGCTGGGGTCAAAGAGACTATTGGTTCTTTATCCTGTTTCTAATCATTTAGCCCAGTTGACATCTTCTAATGAAGTTCTACAAGTTTATCCTAAATTTTCCCAAGAAACATTAATGTACTGTTGTATCACATGTCATTTTGCACCATTCTAATGTAATTCTCAGTTGTAAGTCCCTTTATATTTCGTTTCATGGACATTGTATTTCCTGTTATACTGTTACCGGTGTAAATGATAAATATCTATCAAGTCAAAATTTCTGTTATCAAGGCCATTTCAATGGACCTTAAGTTTAAATCTTGTGGATGTTGTATTCTTTAGGCGCTCCTAGAAAAACAAAAACACAAACTTCTAATGACATTCTAACAAACATGTTTCCAAACCCTTGTTTACAGGTACAGTCCAGGTTTTTGTTCTATTATGATCCTTGAATCCAGTTAAACAATAAAACTAAAACTAAGTCCATGATATTGTTTTATTATTTGTATTTTATTTTTGTATGACGAATGAAACTGGACAAGAAGTGTTTGAAACTTTGTTAAAATTGCTTTAAAAATGCATGAAATCAATTTGGTATAATATAATTATTTTATACACAATTTTATTAAGGTTTTAATGGTTTTTAGAATGCTGCCAAGCCTGTAACTTCCCCATCTGTTAATAGAAATGCTCCTTGGTTCTGGACCGAGCATGTATTGCGTCTTTAATGTTGTGAATGGCATGGTTAATGGCTAATTAATTTAAATGTAGCCCCCAAAGCAGCAGGCCACGGACCAATACCAGGCCATGGCACATTCGCTATGGCCGCATGAAAAGGACAAATAATTTCTTTTTCATTTTTTAAATTGGTAAAAAATATAAATAACAACCTAATAACAGGCTCTTGTTTTTATAGGTCAGTGGTGTCGAACCTTATCTGGAAAGAATTGGTGTAAGTGCAGGTTCTCATTCTAATCAAGCAGGAGTCAAATCTGACTCCTTCTGTTTAATCAGTTGATCTTGACTTTCAGTAGACTTGAGTGTGGTTTCTGCTTGGTTGGAATGAAAACCTGTACCCACACCAGCCGTTTCCACATCAGATAAGATACCACTGTGATAGCCTACTCCTGCAGTAATTACATATCGAATTGGTATAGCCTTTTGCAGCTTTTCTCACCATTATAACAAGTCTGTCATGCCCCCCAAAGTTTACAGATTTAAAGGTGTATTAATGTCCATTTTATTTCTAGGGTGCACAGATATCTATTAACTTTATTGATTCTTGCTTCTGCTGCCCGTCTGTGTTTATCTCCAGAAATAAATGCATGAAAGACATGGATTATAGCACTGGCCTTTAAAGAGAGTGCTTCCATTCTGTGAGTTTGCCTTGGTCACTTGGTTTGAAGATTTGATTTAAGGAGGATTGAAGCATGCCAATACACATTGCTAGCATAACAGATCAGCTAATTTGACCAAATCTAATTCATCCAAGAACATGAGAACAAATAATAATTGCTGAATCTGCCAGATATTGCTGTTTATAAGGCATGTTTGTTGGAGTAACAGCAACAGCAGGCCGCCAAAACACATGCTGCTCAACAGCTATGGGGACAAAACACAGAACTTAGAATATCACGAGACTTATCAGGGGGAATACAAAACAGGTGCACAGGAAAGCAGTGGAACCACAGAAGTATTTCAAAGCTACATGAGAAGGTCCCTTGCGATGGTATGGCCGTTAACTGTTTATGGTGTACATGGCAGTGGTCTCCAGGTCTACTATTGCACATTGCTGAATTTTTTACATGCTATTGGACTATAAATATCAGCTGTTATGCTGTTGTTTTGCCTGCTGAGCTTACAAATCCTAGATGCATTACCTAGAACCTAGAAACCTAGATTTATTACCATCTGTGTAATATTCAGGTCCTGATGCAGCTGCACAAGATAACTGACAAAGACGTACACTTTACACACTGAACTCTAATAACACTGAAATATGAAGGGAGCTTTTAGAATTTCTTTTCCCACCATAACAGGACTTCGAACATATCATTTCATTTACAAGTTCTAAAGCCCTGATGGCCTTGATTACACTTATCTGCCATTTTTAGATCTTTGTTCACATACAATAAACACTACAAAGAGATTGCTGTTTTATTGTAGTTTTCACCATAAAAACCGACTTCTCTGAATAAAAGGAGAAAGGATTGTACCAATGGCATTTGGATAAAATGGGTTCTTTTTGACAGTGTAGATCTGTAGGAATGTCTAAACACTGTGGAGTGATGGTCTGGATATACAATTTAATTTCAGGGGTGGATATTAGGTGGTTTTTCATTTATTAAAAAAAAACAAAACCCTATAAGGTTTTGTTTTCCATTCATATCAGATTATTTACTGTTAACAAAAGTCTTCATTTCCCAAACTTCCCAAACTTCTGCACCAAAAAGTGTAGAGAAATATGCAGAAAGGTTTGAAGGAGCAAAGCTCTGGCTAATTCTGGTAAGCCTATAATTAATGTCTCCTATCAGTGACAGTCATGTGAGATGCTTATTACATCTAATAGATTTCTGGGCATGGGGCTGATATTTTTCAAAAAAGTTTACTGACATACCTATAGCATGTCATTGAGAATGCACATGTGAAATACCATTGCGAGCATAATGAACGTCAATGAGGTGACTTATTCACTCTACAGGGGGTCCGTAAAGTCTGGACACATAGGTTAATTGGATATCTTTCATTTAATTCAACTGTTAATGAATTATTAATTATTTTTATTTCTTCCAGAGATTAAGCGTGGCTTTGTCAACAAAAATCAAAGATCCAATAGACTTGACTCAACAAATAAGGAGTGAATGTTCCAAAATTGAAGGCAATGTAGATTTATTGCATCGAGTTCACGAAAATTTGCATTGCAAATGATGGAAATCATATTGAAGATGTTCTTTGAATAAAAAGTTGTATTCATATTGTAGATGTTGTTTGAAGTTGTATTCTCACCTATGTGTCCAGACTTTACGGACACCCTGTATTATTCTTATTTATGCAAAATGAAATTTGAAATAGCAGCTAAAAGTAAATGTTAGATAGACAGATGTTAGATTTGAACTCTCCAATCTAATATCATCACACGCTCTCACTGTTCCGTTTGCATTTCTGGCGTTTTTTCATATCTAGTGTGTGTCTTGAGTGCCTATTCTTTTGAGCAATTTTAAAAATTCAGGTCACTTGAAGCCCATGTACAGTTTACTCGGGTACATTACGTTCATTTTGCCAGGAGAAATTTGCCTGATCTTGAAACTGCTCTGATATTTGCACTCTTTGTTTTGTTCAGTTCCGAAAGTGTCTGATTCAGCTGCTCAGCTGCAGTGGCAACACCACAGCGGAGGTGAACCAGTCCACAGACCGAGCAGGCAGAACCGGTGAGAGCAACACGGGTGAGATGTCAGCCATAGCTGCCCGAATCTCTGCTGCCAGGACCACTCCACCGAAACCTAACGAGCAGCATAGCAGCTCCTCCTACAGCCAGCTTCCCATCCCAGAAAACAAAGTGTGCCCTGTGTAACTGAGCAAGGCATGAACTCTAATTCACACTTGCATACATATCAAGGGGACATACTGAACATCTTTTCCACCAAAATAACAGGACTCCTGATAACAGAACAGAAATCCTGATGGCCTGTGAGCAGCCACAGCTTTATTATTTTGAATAGCAATAGCTACATTTTTGCAATAAGTAAATTTTAGCAATAGGTTGTAGCTGTATTCTATTTATTTCACCTTCAAGCGTTAAGAGTGATATGAGATCATTGTAGATTGTCTGCTGTAGTAGTTAGCACTGTCGCCACACAACAAGAAGGTCCTCGGTTGACCAAGTCTTTTTGTGTGAAGTTTGTATGTGCTCCCTGTGCCTATATAGGTTTCCTCTGGGTGCTCCAGTTTCCTCTCACAGTCCAAAGACATGTAGATTAGGTCAACTGGCCAATATAAATGACCCACAGGGGTGAATGATTGTTCGTCTCTGCAGTGGATTGGCTTACCCTACCCAGGTGTACCCTGCCTTCTGCCCAAAGTCAGCAGGAATTGGCTCCAGGTTCCTCTGGGACCCACAATGAATAAGTTGTATAGAAAATGAATGAATAATGCATCTCTAGCTCCAGTACTACTAACAAGCAAAGCTCCTTTAATTTATTATATGACCTTATATAGCCAGACAGCTCTCATCTACCAAAGCGATCGACCAGGGAGGCTGAAGTGTATTCCTCTGAGGCATATGACTAACAGTGATTTTAGAGATTGGGTCAGGAAGTACATCAACATAGCACACTCAGAGCTTACAGAGGCCCATAACTGGCACTGTAACTGACAGGACTGAAAGAGAGTATCCCACAAACCAATGAGCTCTTGCCCATAGATGGCAGGAGTTGAACTCACAATCTCTGGATGATAGGGCAAATATTTTTCTCTTCCACCACTCAGGATCATATTGATTTTTTTTTTTATCTGTGGGGCCACCGATGCCTACTAACTAAATAATGACATCAATTATCTGTGGGGCCCATCAATAACTACTAACAATTCATACTAATATGATGACAGGTTTACATAACTGTAATATGGACGTGAGTAAAGATAACATTACTCACGTCCTTCCTCCAACTAGTCATTATGATCTTCACTGTAAATTATACATGATTCCATTTTGTAAAATAGTTTTAAAAAATAATAATTCATATGTATTATAATTTACAAGATAAGACCAGTAAATTTATTACACATAGCCTAGTTCTGCCATCCAGGAATGTTGGCACTATTTTGGACATCATAAAAAATTGTCTTTTGACATGACGCTCTTAGGACACAAAGACTAATTAAGTCAGAGCAAACATATTTCAGAATGAACTGACTATATATGTATACTTTAAGTGTGTGTCTGTTTTTGGTGCGTATATGCTAATAGTATAGGAATATTATTAAAGGAGTTAAAAACGAACAGAATATCTCTTCTGTATGTATGTCTCATGTTATGCTCACTATATGTATATCTTTATGTCTCATGTCATGATCTTAGGTCAATGATCATAAATGACAAAGTGTGTGAGAATGAGAATAAGTTTAACCAGTTAAAACAATTAAACTAAACATTCTCCCTCTGAGTTCTCTGGTTTCCTTCCACCTCCCACAGGTGCCCTGTGATGTCCTGGCATTCTCCCACCTTGCTCCCATCATTCCTACAATAGATCTACTTTGAGCCTGCCCAGGATAAAGCAATTACTGAAGATAAATTTTATGACTGATGTATTTTTAAATCTGATGTGGAATTTAATCTTAGCAGTTATTTTAGCTCTATAATATTGACACAGTGTTATACTTTAACATTGTATTGAATGTATTTTCTTTTAAATCATAATGAAATGCTTTCATAAAGTTTTCACAGCACTGGTTTTCTGGTGTTTTTCACTACTTGGTCATCAATTAGCCTAAATGATTTACACCATAGTACAGTCTTACTGATGGTGTGGATCCATATGAACTCTACTGAGTGGACTAACGCTGTTATATAATGCTATAATCTACAGTGCATTCAGAAAGTATTCAGACCCCTTTCAATTTTTCACCATTTGTAATGTTGCAGCCTTATGCTAAAATCAATCAAATTAATTTGTTTCCTCATGAATCTAAACTCAGTACCCCATAATGACAGCACAAACACAGAATTATAGAATTTTTGCAAATTTATTAAAAAAGAAAATCCGAAATATCATGTTGACGTAAGTATTCAGACCTTTGCTGTGACACTGGCATATTTAACTCAGGTGCCGTGCATTTCTCTCATCTTGAGATGGTTTTGCACTTTGATTGGAGTCCAGCTGTTTTAAATAAAATTGAGTGAACATAGCTTGGTACACTCCTATTTATAAAAGGCCTCACAGCTCACAGTGCATATCAGAGCACAAACTAAGCCTTGAGGTAGAAGGAACTGCCTGAAGAGCTCAGAGACAGGATTGTGGCAAGGCACAGATCTGGACAAGGCTATAAAAAAAATTTCTGCTGCAGTTAATGTTCCTAAGAGCATAGTGGCCTCAATAATCCTTAAACGGAAGAAGTTTGGGATAACCAGGACTCTTCCTTGAGCTGGCCGCCTGGCCAAACTGAGCAATTGGGGAAGGAGAGCCTTGGTGAGAGAGGTAACCAGGAACCCAAAGATCACTCTGGCTGAGCTCCAGAGATCCTGTGTGGAAATGGGAGAAAGTTGCGGAAGGACAACCATCACTGCAGTCCTTCACCAATCTGGGTTTTATGGCAGAGTGGTCCGACGGAAGCCTCTTCTCAGTGCAAGACACATGAAAGTCCGTATAGAGTTTGCAAAACAATACCTAAAGGACTCCCAGACTGTGAGAAATAAGATTCTCTGGTTTGACAAAACCAATTCTAAGTGGTATGTGTCGAGGGAACCAGGCACTGCTCATCACCTGCACAATACCACCCTCACAGTGAAGCATGGAGGTGGCAGCATCATGCTGTGGGGGTGCTTTTTAGCTGCAGGGACTTGGCGACTGGTCGTAGTTGAAGGAAAGTTGAACATGGTGAAATACAGAGATATCCTGGATGAAAACCTAGTCCAGAGTGCTCAGGACCTCAGACTGGGCCGAAGGTTCACCTTCCAACATGACAGTGACCCTAAGCACACAGCCAAAACTACACAGGAGCGGCTTAGGAACAACTCTGTGAATGTCCTTCAATGGTCCAGCCAGAGTCCTGACTTAAACATCTCTGGAGAGACCTGAAAATGGCTGTACACCAACATTCCCCATCAAACCTGACAGAGCTGTGAAGGATTTGCACAGAAGAGTGGCAGAAAATCCCCAAATCCAGGTCTGAAAAACTTTGCATCATTCCAAAGAAGACTCAGGGCTGTATTAGCTTAAAAAGGTGCTTCTACTAAGTACTGAGCAAAGGGTCTGAATACTTGATATTTAAGTTTTTCTTTTTTAATAAATTTGCAAAAAAATCTATAATTCCGTGTTTGTGCTGTCATTATGGGGTACTGAGTGTAGATTCATGAGGAAAAAATTAATTTGATTGATTTTAGCATAAGGCTGCAACATTACAAATGGTGACAAATTGAAAGGGGTCTGAATACTTTCTGAATGTACTGTATATTCAAGATAATTTCATCATGATAACATATATCCTGTCAAATCTTTCAGAACAGCATTGCTTCCTTCATTTCTATTAAAAAACAGCAAATCCTGCTGTAATGTACAGTGATGACATAGAAATATTTCACCTCGGCTTGTGGAAAGTTCATGTTTTCCAAATACACAGCACAGCCCTCTTTGAGCTCATTTCCCTTTGAGACAATAGTGAAAAAGTTTTTAGTGTTTTTCAATACCTTTACAGTATTTTCCTCACAGCTGCATGCTTGGATGTTAACTTCCTGACTTGACTGTAATTCTCTTTGTGTGGGATTCAATCAGATTGAGAGAGAGTGCACACAACTCGAGTGAACCTTCCCTTTATGAATTTTGTGTAGTATGTTCCTTTATTCCAGGGTGCTGCTGAATTCTTGAATCTGTTCATACAGGAACCGTTGAATACATTTCTTTAATAGCGCAGCTCTGACAGTTGCTCTGACTAAAAATGACCTTTAATTTTAATTAAGAAAAAAAAAGTAACAGTCATATTAAAACATATGAAAATATTCTTTGGGGTCCAAAAGACTGAGACCAATGTTAACTGTCTTGTACAAAAGGTCAGATTTTCCTCATGTCTAATCTCTTTTATTGAAGCAGGTGTTCAGACAACACTCTCATGGGCTTGATCTAAAATGTATCATAAGGTTTTATACATGGAGTCCATGCCAGCACGAGTGCACCCTGCCATTCAAGCAACTGAAATTCATGTAAATATTAAAATAATTCTAATATTCACTCAAGTTGATGCCAATAAAATAATTTGTAATGAAAAGTGTTGTATTAAATTAGTAAAGAATGTTAATTTGAAGTATTTTCACTAGTGCTCTCAGACTTATGGAACCACTGTACATTTCAGTGCAACCACAAATTTGTCTCCCACAAGTCTGCTTGCTGACCATCAGTACATTTTTACACAGGAAGGTTCATATTATTAACATTGCATGTAGCATTATTTAATGCTGATGACCGTACAACTTTCTGCATGGCTTAAAACTTTCCACTGTGCCACAGTATTTACACATGGTAAGACCAGTGACCAACTTTTATTTCTCTCTCTCTCTCTTGCTCTCTCTCTCTCTTGGTTGAGCTACACAAGCTACTCCAGAAATATGTGATTCTGACCCCTCCTGCTCTCTGGACCAGGCTGATCCATCCTGATGCCTTACTTGTGGTTGGAGTTCTCATCACTTGGAGACTACCCACTGCTGCTGAGGATAGCCCCATATAGACAGCTTAAAGATACGAGATTACTGTGGATGGTACCACTTAGAAACCATGAAGATAGCTTTGGATTGCAGTTGATACAAACGGTTTTACTATGATGGCTCTGCAATTGCTCTGATAGCTTTAGGATTGCCATGGGCACTAAACAGTTTTGCACTCAAGTCTCCTTCAGTGAACAGCTGATAACTTCAGTAAAACCTACTTCAAACTATAGTCAATTTCTCAGTTGCACAATGGTGCTTTATGCCTATATAGCATAAATATAGATGGGAATTATTTATAATCTCACTGTCCAGTATCATCCAGATGAGAATGGGTTTCGGTTCATCTTAAGGTTTCTACCTTATGTAGTCTCAGTGAGTTTTGCCACTTTTCCACTTGCCACTGTAGTGTCTGTCTTAGCCATCAGGGATAAATTTATACATTTATTCCTGAATTCTTATATTTCTGAAAGCTGCTTTGTGATACTGTTCATTGATAAAAGTGCTATACAACTAAAAAAATATTAATATGTAATTGTTTTGTACAATTACTCTCATCAATTATTTGCACTGCATTTACAATGCCTTTCTGCTCTGGTTCAACATAAGTCGTCAAGCCTGCTCTCTTCTTTCAACAGGTATTCAGAATGTGGCTCTTGACTGCTCATGGCATCCTGTATGTTGATCATTTTTGGAAATACACTGGAGGAGAGAGAGAGAGAGAGAGAGAGAGAGAGAGAGAATGAAGTATTCTTCAGTAGCTTTGTCTACTTGGTTAACTCATTTTCTGCCAAACTGCCTTATAGTAAAGAGGTGACAAATAATAAAGCATGAAATAGCACTGTTTTTTTACTCTTCCATTCTCTTTTTAGGACAGGATAAGTCTTGGACATTTCCTATGTTGACAATGTTTTTGCAAACTCTATTGCTGTTCTAGTGTTTTATCAGATTCATTAAATTATCAGTCATTAAAAATTTGATCCCGTTATATATTTACCAATGACTCACAGACCTAATAGAATTGTACTCTATGAAGAAAATTATGTCACAGTTCTTTGACGCAATTACTGACGTTGACGCGATTATTATAATTTTCTCTTTGTATACCACCACAGTAGGTTTGAAATTAAGTAATCAAGATTAATCAAGTGACGTAAGTGTATACTTTCAGCTTTAAGGGGATTAACAAAGGTATTGCATTAAGCTTTCAGAAAATGTAGCCATTTTTCAAAGAGTCCTCTTTTTTCAGAGGCTGAACCATAACTGGACACGAGACTGACAAGCAGTTTCATGGTGAGGTGTGGCCTGTTCCCTCATTACTCCGTGACAAATTAAGTAGATAAAGGACATGGAGTTGGTTCAAAGCACTGAGTTTCAGTAGCTGTTCAATGGAACTCATCATGAGTTAAAAAGAAGGCTTACACTGGTGAGCTCAGCAATACCAAAAGTCCTGGGAGACCAGGGGAGACACCTAAAGTGAATGATTCTTTCCTTGGTAAAGGAAAAACCCCTTCACAACATCTAGCTAAGTCAAGAACACTCTTGAGGAGGCAGGTGTATCACTATCAAAGTCTACAATCAAGAGACGTCATAAATGCAAATGCAGAGGTTTTTATCTCAAAATGTGAAACACTGGTAACACTCAAGAACAGAAAGGCCAGATTAGCCTTTGCTAGAAAACCTGCCCAGTTCTGGAACAAGATTCTTTGGACAGATGAAACCATGATTACCTCATACCAAAAGGAGAGGCAGAGAAGATTATACCGAAGGAAACAAGGACTAATGATCCAAAGCATACCACATCATCTGTTAAACATGGTGGATATGGGCATGTAAGACTGCCTGTGGAACTGGGTCACTGGTGTTTATTGATGATGTGACTGCTGAGGGATGTAACAGGATGAATTCTAAAATGAACAGAGCTATTATTTCTGCTCACATTCAGTCAAATGTAAACGCAAAACTGATAGGCCAGAGTTTCACAGTACAGATGGATAATGACCAAAAACATACAGTGAAAGCAACCCAAGAGGTTCTTAAGGCAAACTATTGAAATGTTCTTAAAGGACTGTCAGTCAATCTAACTGAGCATGCTTTTTACATACTGAAGACAAAACTGAAGGTAGAAAGACCCATAAACCAGCCACAAGTGAAGGTGGGTGTAGGAAAGGCCTGGCAAAGCATCTCAAGGGATGAAACTCAGCATTTGGTAATATCCATGGGTTCCAAACTTCAGGCAGTCATTGACTGGAAAGGATTTTCATCCAAGTATTAAACCAATACATATATATTTTATATTTCTTTGACCAATTACATTTGAACCTCTGAAAATGGGGTGATGCTGTAAAATAATGGCTATAATTTCAGTAATGTCTCAAATTAAAGTCTATACTGTTAAATCTTGACTGCTTAATTTCAAATCCATTGTGGTGGTATACAGAAAGAAAATTACATCAATGTCCAAATACTTATGGATCTAACTGTTTATTACAGTTTTTCTCAATCACTGTGATGCAATTCATAGATCAGAAACATTATTCTCACCACTCTAAATGGGATCCTGAAAACAGTTTAGGTATTTCTCATAACACTAACTCACCTGTGCGAAAGAAACTAAAACAGTCAAAAACCTTTTTCATGTGTCAAAACATGCCAAATCAGTCAATCACTTCCACGATGTCACCAATGAATAAAACATTTTCACCAGTGCTTTAGGACAAATGTTTTGATATTATAATAAAAACCTTACTGACTTTAGAAAAAGTGTTCTGCAAAAAATAAAAGGAAAATAAAAAACCATTCAAAAACAAAAATTTAATGTGGATGTTTTATTTCACAAGTTCACACAAATTAATTGCTATAACTGAGGAAAGTAAAGTAGTAAACCTTGTAACTATGCACTGAAAAATTGAAAAGAAAAATATGCAATCAAATCTAGAATGTAGTGTCAATTATTGTGCAGTAAATTCACCTTACATATGCATATACCTGTATAAATAAAAATTACTATAAAGTGTAAAATATGAAATCCCTCAAGGGGCATCCAGTATCCCATCTTTATTACTGCAATGCCATGGCATGCACCTTTCTTTGTTTCAACCAATCCTGTTCTGAGAACACTGATTGCGATTACACTGATTGATTTATTTTCAACTGAGCGGAAATTTTACTACTACCACTGACGGTGTGTGACTGGCCTTGCTCCATCATAGATATTTGAACAGGATTGTATCAAGGTGAACGAGAGGTCTGGAATTCTCTAAAGAACACTTTTCATGAGTTGTCAGAGTCAAATGAGAAATGCATCAACAAAATGACAAAACGGCTTTAGTAAATAAATGTGTGTGGACATTTAAACAAACACAATGAGAAATGTTATGTGTGGCGAAATGTGGTACTGATTTCAAAACTGCAGTAAGAACGAGGAGAATGACGTTTCTGATGAGCGAATTGTATCAGAGAGATTCAGAAAAACTGTAATTACATGAATCTGCTTTCTTTTTTCTGATTCATGGAGAATGGTCATCAAGACTCAGTGCCCATAGAAATGGTGTGTATGCACTGAAGAATGGAGGCATGATCCACAAGAACCCAACCAATCATTCTGAATTAAATCGTAGTTCACACACTAGGATGCAAAGTGTGCAGTAAAGTGTGCTATCAAAGAGGATGCTCCAAGTGCATCTTTTAGTTCTCAGACAATTGCATGGTGTAAATCAAAGGATGATTCTATATTGTGCACTTTCCTTAGTTCATGAGCAGATTCACACAACATTCTATCACAGCTTGATAAGATCTAGGTTTATTTTTCTGTACATCACTAAGGTACAGGCATCTTCAGTGTCCTCTTAAAGCTCTCTTTCCTCTTAATGTGTGGCTTTAACAGAACCAGAGCTGAATTGTACACAGTATGAAGTATAACCAATTCCTATTATATTGGCTGCTGTGTTCGTTATGATGTTATTACAGCACCAGTCCCTCCTGCCGTGACCCATTTACACCTCGCCAGGGCTCTTCCCCTTAAATAATGTGGGGCAGCAGGGTTTAACTGGATGATAATGAATTGTATTGGTTTGTAACCTCCCTACAATCTGCCATTCCGACATAACACAGTGTCACCCAGATTCATTCTTTTTGCAATGTTGCGCTCCGATTCTAATAAATAAGGCTCACCAGAGACTACACAAAAAGGGATGCCCATAGAAAAAGATGAGTGACTACTAGTCTGAGCGAAGAATAAAATAATAGGCCTTGAAAAAAAGTGGGAAAAAAAGAAAAAGATCCATCGTCTACAAAATAGAATGTGTTGCACACAGTTTGAGCTTTAAATGAGCACTGTTTAATGAAGGAGGGTGACCTTGTCAGGAAAATTAAGTCATTGCCATCATTGAGAAAATGTGATTTAAAAAAAATTTCAGTTTTGCTGAGCATAAATTATTGACTGGCTTCAATGGAATTCTGACTGCATTTAATTGGGTAATTTCTCTAATCTGCATGAAACTATCACAGTTAGAGAAACTCGAGAAATGAGACAGTGAGACAGACAGACAGCTAATCAGACAGATAAATTGTATATAGATGTTTGGACACTGCAAAGTTATCAATATCAATGTGCATCATTGTTGAGACTGCTCTATAAACAACACTGGTACTATCACATGTATTTTTAACCTTTCCACTATATAACTACTCATTCTTAGCAGTTGACTGTCATAGATCATGTGGAATGATCTAGTGACATTTAAACCCAACGCTGATGGTTGCATTTCATTATTGAACTCTTCTTTCCTCTGACAGTCAGAAGTGTCAGAAGACGGAGTGAGGTTAAAGCACACAGCATAGGGAGCTATAAGGACTTTGATTTAATCAGTCATTCATCTTCAGTTAACACAGTCACTGCGGATCTGGAACCTATCCTAAGATCACTGATCACAAAGCAGGAATACCCCCAAGGACACCATTCCATCACAGGGCAGCTATAAGGACTAGTTAATTTCACGTGTTAAAGTATATGTGACCCGTGCTGGCAAAATGAGTCGGAATGAGGAAATTTTCAAAAGTGAGTTATTGTTACTTCCACATTG
>JAQMCW010139433.1:0-14628 GCA_030068335.1 Chrysichthys cranchii | reverse complement strand
CACCTTTGAGCACGTTATATTTGTCACTGTTTGTCGCTGCAAATTGTTTTGTAAATTGTCATGTTAATAAATAATAATAATAATTAAAAAAATAATATAAAAGTCTGTTGTTCACCTGATGTATATTTTGTGCCACTTGCGCACACAACCTCGTTTTCAGATCGCCTTCGTGCGCAATATCTCTCAAGCCAGTAATGTTGCTTGCTAATTTTTAGAGAAAATAAACGCTCGTAATGCAAAAGTTACAGGGTGTATGGAGTCACAGGGGTGCCACAAAAAAAGAAAAAAATCATTAAAAGATCGAGAAAATAAAAGTGGAAAAAAGTAATAAATAAATAAAATAAAAAGAAAATAAATGTGGGGGGGAAAGTAACAAATAAAGAAATAATGAAAATAAAATAATATCGAAAACATAAATAAAATAATAATAATAATAATAATAATAATAATAATAATAATAATAATAAAATAGAGCATGGAAATAAATGCTTTTCTTTTTTTGCTGTAGTTATTCCCATATTCCTGTTGCTTTTCCCGTATGGTTGTTCCCGTTGCCTTTTCCCTATTTCAGCGCCGCGGACTTGCGCATGCGCAGTGTGAATGTGGGTGTGGTTTGAATCAGGCAGAGACGCACCGTGACAGAAGTGACAGAACAAGGGTTAAGGAGGGGTGTGCGAGTTCATTTAATGCTTAAGACTAATTTAGTACTTCTTATTCGCCACAACAACAACTTCAATTGGCCTGTGTGTGTGTGTCAGTGAGTCAAAAAGACACTAACGTGCACATGGTTTGTGTTTTAAAATAATATATTTCTCTCTAATAAAGTGTATTTATCTTTTATAGCTGGCATTAATCAGGTGAAACGGAAAGAAGAGGGCGGGCTGCTAGAGCTCGCACAGTTGTCATGGGAACGACAGACAAGGCACGCGCGCTCAGAGGCTGTTGCTGACGCCCGAGTCACGTGACGCGAGCTTACATTATTGTTGTGGTGCACGAGTGCAGAAATATAAACTGGCCTTAAGTGTTAAAAGAACTGGAACACTTTTATTGTAGAACACATCTCAGATACAAGTTAGTGTCACTTTCACTCACACACACACACACACACTTGAATTTGTTGTTGTTGTTGTTGTTGTTGTTGTGCCAGTGTGATTAGCACTGTCGCCTCACAGCAAGAAGGTCCCGGGTTCAAGCCCTGGGTTCGACACGGGCGCCTTTCTGTGTGAAGTTTGCATGTTCTCCCCGTGTCTGTGTGGGTTTCCTCCGGGTGCTCCGGTTTCCTCCCACAGTCCAAAGACATGCACATTAGGTGGATTGGCTCCCCTAAATTGCCCATAGGTGTGAGCGTGCCCATGACAGACGGAGCGACACGTCGGTTGGGGTATTCCATGGTCGCATCAGATACAATGCCGAGGTGGCTTGTGGAGACAACAGACCCCGCGCGGCGTGGGACTAACGCCAGGATGAAGAAGAAGAAGGTGTTGTTGTGGCGCAAATACATATTTGTTTAAGCAAAAGTAAGGAATAAGCAACAGATTAAGCGGTTCTCAAAATACGAGGTATGTGCAGGCCTAAAATACATTTTACAATAAAACAAAAATGCTATACTACCATGCACATGTGCAGCGAGTACAACACTTCCCGAGTCTCATAACTCCAGCATGGCGCCTTATAATAATAATAAATGAAAAGGATGCTTTCCCTGGGTGGGGTTTTCACCATTGTTTTTTCTTAAAGCAGAAAAGTGGAACCCTTCCAAGCCTGCGTATGTGGGTGTGTATTGTTTACATCCCCCCTGTGGCATCAAAAGCGCTCTGACTCCTCCAGGCGTGGACTCCATGAGAGCTCTGAAGCTGTGCTGAGGTATCTGGTGCCAAAACATTAGCAGCAGGTCCTTTAAGTCTTGTAAGTTGGGAGATGAGGGCTCCAGGGTTGGGACTTGTTTGTCCAGCACATTCCACAGAGGCTTAACTAGACAGAGAAAGAGAAAGAGCCACTGAGCAATTTTCGCAAAGTTATGCTATGCTGAAAGAGACTGATGATATTAGGGAATCTCAGAGAAAAGGTTTTGCTTCCCAGAACATTCTCCTTCTTCTTCATCCTAGCGTTAGTCCCATGCCATGCAGGGTCCACTACCTTCACAAGCCACCGCAGCATTGTATCATCTGATGCGACCGTGTCGCTCCGTCTGTCGTTGGCACACACTCACACCTACAGACAATTTATGGTTGTCAATCTACCTAACGTGCATGTCTTTGGACTGTGGGAGGAAACCGGAGTACCCGGAGGAAACCCACATGGACACAGGGAGAACATGCAGACTCCACAAAGAAAGGCACCCATGTCGACCCCGGTGGCACAAACCAGGACCTTCTTGCCGTGAGGCGACAGTGCTAACCACTTAGCCATCGTGCCGCCCATGTCCCAGAACATCCCGGGAATGTTGTTTTTTTTTTTTTTGTTCCAGGAACATTCCGTGAAAGTTTGTTTGCTTGTCCTGTGGTTTTCCAGGAAAGTTTGATTTATATAATGTTAGTTTTTGGTCGCATGTTTATGTTTACGGAACGTTCTCCTAATGTTTGTCATGCGGGAACCTTTGGAGAACCTTTGGAGAACATTCCTGTTTGGTTGGATTAACGTTCCCCTAGCATTAACCTGGAGAGAACAGTTTCTAAATGTTGGAAGAAGGTTCTTGTGAATCTAACCCTAGGAGAACCATGAGCTGACGTTAGCTGAACGTTCTGTGTTTGCATTCAGTATCGGCATGATAGAAGACGCGCATGTCGTGAACCGCACAGGCGCACTTCACTGAAAGTAGTTTGAATTTACACACTTTGTGACGCTACACTGAGGTGCCTTGTTTGTGAACTTGAGGGCAGCATCACATTTGGTGATACAAAAAAAAGGTGATCATTAACTAACTAACTAACTAACTAACTAACTAACTAACTAACTAACTAACTAACTAACAAATAAATAAATAAAAATCCAAAACAGCAACCTGGTATAGTGTCTGAAGTAAAGGTATTTGTATGAAATGTTCTATTAAACATATGCATTAACTAGGCTACTCTGGACCTGTTAAAGGTTGGATTTCTTTCATATCACATCCAATGGGCTGGATTAAGCTAGTTAACATTTTCCCACATCATTATTTGAAGAATGAACGAAAGAACGAACAGCCAGATTGGGCAGCACGGTGGTGTGGTGGTTAGCACTGTTGCCTCACAGCAAGAAGCTCAGGGGTTCAATCCCCGGGGTCAACTTGGGTGCCTTTCTGTGTGGAGTTTGCATGTTCTTCTCATATCTGAGTGGGTTTCCTCCTGGTACTCTGGTTTCCTCCCACAGTCCAAAGACATGCACCGACAGCATTAGGCTAATTCGCTACTCTAAGTTGCCCGTAGGTGTGAATGTGAGCTTTGGGAGTTTGCATGTTCTCCCTGTGTCCATGTGGGTTTCCTCCAGGTACTCCGGTTTCCTCCCACGGTCCAATGACATGCACAGAGGGGATTAGACTAATTGGCTACTCTAAACTGCCCTAAATGGTTATCTGTCTCTGTGTGTCGCCCTGTGGTGGATTGGTGACCTGCCCAGGGTGTAACCCCGCCTCTCACCCGAACTCAGCCGGGATTGGGTCCAGCTTCCTCAGCGTGACCCTGAACAGGATTAAGAAGATGAGTGAGTGAGTGAGAGAATAAACAACATCTTCTGAAATATATTTCTTGAATGTAATCTGTAATTTTGAGACCCTTTCTTTCATCGCCAGCATCAACAGCTACAGTAGGTCTTCTGTGTGATGAGACCAGCCAGGCTAGCCTTCGCTCCCGCGTTCATGACCCTGTCGCTGCTTCACCGATTGTCCTGCCTTGAACCACTTTTGGTTTTGGTACGTACTCCATCCTAACACTCCATCCTAACACCCGACAATACATGCAGTGTGGGAGATGGTCTAATCCATTTGTCTAGCCCTCACAGTCAAAGTGGCTGAGATATGAATGTTTGCCCATTTTTCCTGCTTCCAACACAGTAACTTCGAGATCTGTCTGTTCACTTGTTGCCCAATACGTCCCACCCCTTAAGAGGTGCCACTGTAACGAAACTATCAGTGTTATTCCCTTCACCTATCAGGGGTTTAAATGTTCCGGCTAATCAGTCTGTATCCTTATATACAGTATGCCACAGTTCATAAAACCATCTAAGCCATAGAGATGAATATGTCATCATTTATTGTGACATTTTACATTTATTTAAAACATTTAATATTTGAAATGTCACGTACACCCTTATTTGTTGCAGTTAGGTTTTTTTTAAAACTATCATTAGGTAGAAACAGCTTTTGACCCATTTTTATCTTTGCCTAATCGACATGCTGTGCCACTGTGTAAATGTCATCTCATGCCACGTTTTATTTATTTATTTATTGTCAGTTTATTTAGCTCACACTTACAACCTATAGCTTTATACTGAATGGTTAATTATATCTTCTTCTTGTTCTTAGGTAATAATAATGGGACTCTTACGTCTAATAAGTGGTGCCTTATGAATTTAAAGGAAAATACACTTCAAGGAGTTATAGAATAAACAGTGCAGGACCTTGGGTTGCGAGCATAATTCGTTCCGGAGACGTGCTTGTAATTCAAAAGCACTCGTATATCGAAGCGGGTTTCTCCATAAGAACTCAGGTAATTCGTTTCACAAGCCACAAATATTTATATAAGAATGATTAATACAAAATATAAAGTAAAAATATATAAAACTGTCGTGAATCTGCCTGTGTGGAGTGCGCGTGCAGCGCACCTGTTCTAAAGATTACTTACTCTAAAGATTACTTCCGGATAATACTTTCTTTGGCACGTCACATGGGTGTCACCAGGTGTACCGGATTGGGACTGATTGCGGGAGCTATAAAAAGACTCACATAAGCACGCCAAGGTCGCGGAGAATTAGTAGCCATTTCCCGCACTCTTACCAAGCCTTACTATTCGCATGTTTGCTTTCTCTGGTTCTGACCAAGTTTCTGTTTCTAGTTATTCAACCCCACCACACGTATATCAAAGCGGGTTTCCTCATAAGAAATAATGGAAACTCAGATAATTCGTTTCACAACCCACAAACATATTTATATAAAAATGATTAATACAAAATATAAAGTAAAAATACATAAAAACAAAATAACCTGCACTTTCCCTTTAAAAAGACTCGGGGCTGGTGTGAGGGAGACCAGAGAGGAGGAGAGCGGGGGAGAGAAGGAGGATTATTGTGTGATCTCATTTGAAGTGAGGGATTCCTCAGGCTTTTTCTACGCTAGCGCGGATGTTGACTATACGAGTGAGCCACAATCCCGCAGTGAGTGAGAGAGAGAAGTTGTGATCGCGTGAGGCTCGGCAGACGAAGCGTATGCATATTACTCGTATTGTAAGACCTCGCTCATTAACCAAGTCAAAATTTATTACAATTTCTTGCTCGTCTTGCCAAACACTTGCAGACCAAGTTACTCGCAACCCAAGGTTCCACTGTACATGTTGTGTAACTAATGCAGTGCTCAATATCTCAGTGTCTCCAAAGAAAAATAAATAAAATCGTAATAAATAAAAAGTCATCAAGACTTCTTAATTTATTCCAAACGCATTTCTTTCTAGACTTAAACATTCTAAAAATGTGTCATGTTTAAGCAAAAAAAAAAAAAAAAAGCTAATGTGTTAAAACCCGTCGTATTGTACAAAATAACAGCGTTTGTTATGAGGATAATTCCCTTTCCCTGTAGAATAACAAAACGTGTTTCCTGTGTAGTTTCCTCCCAGACGGGCTTATCCTGTTCGAGTGCTGAAAATCCTTTCATCTCTTACAGCAAAAAAAGGCCACCCTACATTTTGTACCGTAAAACGACACAATGTTTTGTCCCCTGTCTTTCTTATGTTATCGTGTTAATATTGCACTCTGAACACAGGCACCAAAAACCCCCCAAAAAACCCAAAACATGCACTGTTTGTACACTCAACTTCAAAATGATTTGCACCCTTCATGAACATGAGCAAAAGTAAATTTGTAGTGGCCTCTTTTCTCTTTTTCTTAATGTCTTCATTAGCTCATTTCAGCATCTCAGAATGTTATTTCGTGACATCATTTCAGGGTGAATAACGCGATGGGAAACACGACATGACAGCTCCGAAGCAGTGTGACATTGCCTTTATTTTATTGCCTTTATTTTGTTTTATACTTAGAGCTTATATCTTCTCATCCCATTGGTTATTACCTTCATTTTCACAGTGTTGAATACGGCATCCAGTTGTATACCCAGTACTGGTGTATTCTCAGTTCTGATTGGTCGAACGAGTCGGACACAAAGCCGAAGACAATCGCCAGTATGTACTGCATCGAGTCACTTAATTTAAAATGTTCATCAAAAGCACTTGTTAATTTATTCGTGCTCCAGTGTAGTTAGATATCTAGTAGATAGTGTGCGAGGAAAAGAGTTCTCAATCTTTACAATAAGGCACAGTTTGGGAAATCTTCACATCTTTACAACAAGTACACAGGATGGTGTTGTTAACAAATGAACATAAATAATCAGCATTGTTAACATCCAGTCAGAAAGGTGATATATAAGCCGTTAAAAGTAGTTGCACACTTAAACCACACTAACAAGTGTATGAATTTTACAACATTAGAAAATAAACTTATAAGCTTATTTGTTAAGCAGGTTCCAGTGATGACTACATTCATACCCACAGTGCTACAGATCGTGGATTAGATCATGGATCAGCTAAGAGTAACTGGTCCTCAGAGGACCTCAGAGACACATACAACAGAGATCCCTTGTTTGTGATTTAACATATTGCATCAGTTCTCCTGGATCATATGGCAGAATAGTTGTGGATTCAGACGTGCCAAAGATGAGAAGTTTTCAGAACTTTAGAAAATTGTCATTCCAGGGCTTAATACACACGGTGCCTGCCTGCATTAAGAAGTTGTTATGTTACATTTAGAAATGTCCGAATCTCAAGGCTGCTCGCCATGGGAAGAGAAACAAACCAAACCAAAAAGGGAAGCTGACTAATCAGTAATGAAAGAAAAGACTAAAAAGTGGAAAAGTGGAAGGTCTGGTGCGTGGGACAGTAGATCGCTTCTTTGAGACTTGAGGGTGTGTAAGGGGTCAAAGTGGGAAGTTTTTGCAGAGCTTCAAAGGTGCGAAACAACATAGCTAGTGTGGCTGAGAAAGAACGGAGGTAATGTGAGCTGCTGTGGGTGAAATCTATACCGTAGCTTTTGTAAAGACTTTGCAGGCAGACCAATGAAGAGGGAATTGCGGTAATCGATACAGGACATATATGAAAGCATGAAACAGTGTTTGTGCATTATTATTAGTCTGAAACAGGTGAAGATGTGCATGTTACGGTGGTGGAAGGATCCAATATTGGTGAGGGACTTACAATTTTGATCAAAATTAACAAGCACGCCATCACTACTAACAGAACAGTTGGATGATTTACATAGTAAGGATTTGGGGCCATCCAGTTGAGAAAGTTATCCTGCATCTAATGCTTTAAATATAAGATACAGTCCATTGGAGGATTGGGAGAGGAGGCGGTGGGGATATTTGTACTGATATATAATTAAATATCATCTGTGCAGCTGGGAACGATAAGGCCATGGCTATGAATAATCTGACCAATGGGTAGGATGTAGATTAAAAAGAGAATGGGCCCAAGAACTGATCCCCGAGGGACACCATACATTACAGGAAAGGCAGAACAATTGGAGAGGAAAGAAGGAAAATAGTCATAGATTAGGTTCATTTTGTTTAACGGAAAATGTAAGAACGCCTGGCACTGCTCAGCTCTAATGGGGCATGCTCATGAAGAAGGTTGGTGGAGTTTGGTAACAGTTCTCAAGCGTGTCCTTGGCTTGGATTTAACACCATTAATGATGGAGGAAAAGTAGTTTGAGTGAGAAGCATTTATGGTGTCCCTATACTTGTGGACAGTAAGGCCAGTTTTCTTATAGAGGAGGATAGTGTATAGGCAAAGTCAAACTCAGATGAGGACTAAAGAGAATCAGCAAACTGGTTGGAATTGACAGACCTAATATTTTAGTAGGTAGAGAAGTAGGATAGTGATGTGACTTTTACCAAGCCAGAGACAGAGATATCCTTCAAACCAATGGAACAGAGTATGACCTCGTGGTGTGAGATGGAATGTCAACATGCTTTGAGCAGTTAGTGTCAACAAGGATGTTAACGTCACCAAGTACAGTTATGGCAGTGTTAAGAGGTGAGATGACTGTAAGGCAGGCATGTCCGATCTTATCCACAAAGGGCCGGTGTGGATGCAGGTTTTCGTTCCAACCAAGCAGGAATCTCACCTGAGCCTGTCGAAAGCTTAGATCAACTGGTTGAACAGGTGGAATCAGGGGAGGCTCCTTCACCCACACTGGCCCTTTCCAGATAAGATTGGACACCGCTGCTCGAAGGACTTCATTAAATTCGGAGAAAAATTTAGAAAACATCTTTTGGAGGGCATTAAATTAAAGGTAGTAGCAAAGGAGTGCAGGAATCAACCTTCAGAGCAATATATTTAAAAGACTTAACACCAAACAGTGAAATTTCTTTGACTTTTTAACCAGATTGATGAACCTCAGCGAAGACACCTTGTCTATCGGGGTTTTGATAGCCAAATAAATAGATTGTTGCCAAATTTCAGAATGAAAGAAAGAAAGCATGTCCACTTTCTTCTGTGTAATGAGGTCGCTGATCAGCGAGTTCAGCCCAAGAGTATATGAGTTGCTAGTTTGGTAGTGAAATAGCAAAATGCACAGCATAAATCCAGGTCAAAAGCAAAAGCAATGAAACTTTCAACTCCAGCTATTGCCATGAGAGAAAATATACAGTCAAGATACCACACGGAATCAAGAAGCTAACTCTAACCACGTACATCAGAGAACGAAAACTCACTACACAATCCAGCAAGAGACCTGCGACAACGCAAAGCAAAGGGGTAGAAACTCACTCACCACTTGGATTATGTTTCCCAATGGGAGCATGCACAGGGAAAAAGGATGGAGCCAAATATGGATCCTTGAGGAACACCACAGTGAGTGTTAGGAGTGGATGAACAGAAGCTACTGCTGTTAACTGAGAAAGTCCTTTGACTGAGGTAGAATTTGAGTCAGCTCAGCACATTCATGTGTTCACAGCATGTAATTGGTGGAAGTTTCCTTCAAGTTTCAAGCAACCACCAATTACCCCATCAAGGCATCAGTAGAAAGAGACCACTTTAAAGTTTACCAGATGTTTTTCCCTTTAAGGGAGAAGGCTGGTTATGGACTGGCTGGTGACTGGTTAATAATTATAAATAAAAAACCTAGGAAGTACACAACACCATACAAGGTCACCTGCGTGGTAAATGTATCTGGTAAATCTACCAGAATTTTCTTGGTCACAAAACTATATTAATACTTTCCTAAAAAAAAAAAAAAAGCTGTAATTTTTTTGCAGTAATTTACTAGCACCTTGGGTCATCAGTAAGCAGCTGTAGATTTCTAAATTTAAAGTAAAAGACTGTAAAAAAATATTTACAGTAAAGTCATGTTACATGTTATGCAGTTTAAAAAGACATCGCACAGTTGTAAGATACAACTGAGCTGAACAATCAAATCAAGGTTGCATGGCAATACTGGGATTTGACCGCATGACTATCTTACCCCTGAGACAAAGCCTTAACAACTGAGCCACCACAATTTGTATGACCTACTTGCACTGACGAAGTGCAAGATCTCAGTGAAGTTAAGTCAGTGTTCAAAGTCAGAATCAATGCACGCTAGTTATGGCGTTGTTGTGGTGGCTTAATGGGTAAGGTGTTGACTATGGCTCAGAAGGTTGTGCGGTCAACTGTCTTAGCTGGCATGGTTGGGCATATCCTATAAACTTATTCTGAACTGCACATTTTATAGTGCATTTTATATTAAGATATTGCAGTACTTGGGTGGCATGGTGGCTGAGTGGTTAGCACTGTCGCCTCACAGTGAGAAGGTCCTGGGTTCGAGCCCCGGGTTCGGCACAGGTGCCTTTCTGTGCGGAGTTCGCATGTTCTGCCTGTGTTTGCATGGGTTTCCTCCCACAGTCAAAAGAAATGCACAGAGGTGATTAGGCTAATTGGCTGCTCTAAATTGCCCCTAAGTGTGAATGGTTGTCTGTCTCTGTGTGTCGCCATGCGTTGGATTGGCGACCCGCCCAAGGTGTGTCCTGCCTCTCGCCCGATGTCAGCTGGGATTGGCACCAGCTTCCCCCTGCGACCCTGAGCAGGATTAAGCAGCAGAAGGTGAAGATGAATATTACAGTACTTTACTGTAAATATGTTTTTATCGCCATTTACTGTGACGTTTACAATATTTTTTTAAAAAGTACATCAATTTTTAGAATGTAGACATAAATAATCTCTTTCTAAATAAATAGGAGAAAAGAAGTGCTCCATAGCCTTAAAAAGCAGTGTGAAGTGTTTGATTTGAAGTCATTCGAAGTGTCAAGTGAGGTTCCTTCAGAGAATTCCTTAGGTAGATGGAGGCTTACGCTTTCTAAGGTAGTACACCCTGGAGAAAAAAAACCAAAACATTTTGCTTTCAGAAATGAGTCAACATAAATATAAAATAAGTTGCTAAAATATTTGTTTGTCCTTACCCAGTTAAGGAAAAAATAATAATTATGAATAATTCAAGGATTGCAAAAACAGTCCATCCAGTACAGGAACAGGAACCATTGGAGTCTGTGTCTGGTGTTGGCTCTGGGTTTGGCTTTGGGTTGGGCGCTGGAGATTATAACAATGATTAACAGTGACGTTATTAACCATCCTTCACAATCTTAGGGTTAGGGTTAGACTTAAATCTAAATTAAATTACTTTTTTTTTTTTACATAGTTTAACTGCACTTTTAAGCCCATAAGCTACTTTAGCTCCTTTAGTGAATGTTGCTTACCCAGTATATAGAATGATAATAGGTAGCAACCAAGCTAGCTACAGTACTTCTCTAGGTGCTGAAGTAAAGACACGTTAACATAAAGGCATGTTACCCAGCTAGCTAATTTTAACAGTGTTATTTGCAGCCTAGACATTCATGTGACGATAGTTCTCTTCCTCGACAGTGCTGTGTTGCAATATTATGAACCTGTGTATTAGCCTGCTATCCCAGTGCCAGCATATGTGACAGGTGAGAACATGGGTGCTCCTCAAAAACAATGGACTTTCCAGATTATGGTGATCTGCTGGTCTACAGTGCTTGAAGAAGGTTCCCAAAATAGCTTTCTTGTGTAGAATTTAGGAGGCAGGACTGGAGGAACAGGTTACAACCAAAACAATGTTTCACCTTCAGACTGTCAGATCAGTTAACAGAACAGTCTCAAGTCTCACATGTCATTGTAACTTCACAGTCACATCTATTGTCACCAAGGTACTTTATTCTAGTGCTTGTGGTTCCTTAAGGTCGCCTTTTCGGTCGTGAGCTTGGGTTCCTGTCTGTGTGGAGTTTCTCCACGTGTTCACATGGGCTTCCTCCAAATTCCCCGGTCTTCTCCACCTTTCAGAAACACGCCAGTAGGTCGCTTAGATGCTTTAAATTCCTCCAAGGTCAGCAAGGTGTGTGAACGTGTGTGCAGGGATGTTTTCGTGATGAAGATAGGAAGATGAATGGTTTTACAATGAATCCTGCTTTCTCTTTTGTGTTTGTATAGTAAATTCACCTGAGATACAGCACGAACGTCATACAATATGAATGTCAGTAAAAAAAAAATGTGGGCCAAAACAAAAAGTCTGTCTACGCCTAAAGGCTGAATTCTTTGCATTCTTCAGGAGGTCAGGTTCCAAGCACCTGTCAGCTCCCCATGCTCGTACTTTACTTTGCCTAGCAGAGTTATTACAGCTTTCTTCTATGTAACAGGTGTATTTCCAAACAAGCTTTGTAACAAATTTGTTACAAAATACATTTGTTAAATTTACATTTGTATTTGTTAAAATACACTGAAACTTCAGTCTTCTTCAGCCAGTAATGTATCCTGGCTAAGGATATGCTCTGTCATGTTGGAGCAGGAAAACACCATTGGTGGGAGGTCAGATCCTTCAAGGACAAAGAAAACAAAAGATATTGCTTTCCACAGAGAAGACAATAAAAACTCCCTAGTCTCCTAAGGACTCCTTAGTGTATTGTGAAGCAGGGAATAATCGCGTTCACAGAATCACTTAAGATTGCGTATTTTATACGTACTTTGGTCTGACAGTTTTAGTACAGTTGTATATAGATTTTGCCTATGACTGAACTCTAACTGTAAGACTAAATTACATAATGTATTTTATTTATAACCAATTCCAATCATGGACTTCAGCTCTAAAAAGGTTTCAGTGGAGTATTTTGGAAATAGAAAACACCTAGTGCCTCTATATCAACAGAACCTATTCTATTTAAAAGCATTAATCTGTACCAAAGCCATGGTATAAAACCCATTGTGCAAACCCATTGTGCAACCCCCCCCCTCCCGCCCAACATTTCAGTCCACATCTCTTTATCTTATTAGGTCAGGGAGTGGAGTGGATTGTGAGTCAGGTGCTATAGTTAGGCTAAATCCTGTGGGTTTATTTAATGAGCGACGCTTGGTTGGCACCATGGATTCAAGCTTGGGGGAAATGAAGGGATGCCCATAAGCAGTTTCAAAACACAGCGTGGGTTCCCACAGACAGAAAATGCCAACTCCGACTGTTTCTTCAAATTGTACCTTTTGCTTGCACGTCCACTCTGCTCGTCCCCTGACTGCTGTCCGTGATACAGGTGTAGCTCTGGTCAAGATCTGTCAAGAATAGTGTGCTGCCATCTGCAGATATTTCACCAGTCTGATTGGTGACATTCACGCCGTCCACTTGCCATGAAAATGCAGTATGGTCCCATTGTGCTCCTACAATCTGGACGTTACACTGCATGGAAATGGAAGCCTTTGGAGCATTTGCTGTGTGCGTGGAGAAAGAAAGAAGCGAGTATTAAAGAGAATGTAAGAAAAAAACACATATGTGGATGTTATGGGGTGGCTGTAATGTGTCGCATCGCACAGCTTCAGCTTTTTGATGGCTTTGCTAACCCTATCCCTAGGAAAATCTTACTTTGTATGCCTACCTCGCTGACTCGGTGCGTTGGGGGATTTGCATAAGGCAAATAAGGTATTCTTGCTCAAGGCCTGACATAGAGTAAGTAAATGATAAAAGAGCCAGCAGGGCTACGCCAATCCTGGCATTAAAAGATAGACAGTTGAACCACGCTGTCATTACAAGATTAAAAAAAAACAGGGCTGTGCCCAGTCTTAGAGATGTTTGGGACGCAAGTCACCAGTGGTTGTAACTAAAACACAAAGAATGGTTTGTAGACGTGATACTGATTTCTTTCTATCCAAGACTTTAGATTCAAGCACCCAATCACTGATTGTCGAAATGCCCCTTATCCACAACACATAATAATTTAACATTAACAGAAACTCTCACTGCCATTGAATATTAACAGGCACTGGCACAGATTAAAAATAAACCCAGTGTCACTTACTCATTTTTAGCACGTCACGCTGAGCATACACTTGATTTCCACTGGCATCTGTGACTGTAATCTTATAGTTTCCATAGTCTTTTTCTGTCACTCCAGCAAGCTTCAGCAACGCTCCATTCTTCTCCACAGACGCCCCGATGATAGTCACTTGGTTGCCTTCTGCCACTCGTACTTCACCGTAGCTATTTTTACGTTCCCATGTATATAACATGATCCGTTCACCTGACTGGAGTTGAAACCGAGCTTCCAGAGCCAGGGGTCTCCCCAGTGCTATGTATACAGGCTCGTTGTTCAGGAACTGCACAGTTATACTTATTGACATCTGTGGAGCTAGAAAGGTAAAAAGTAAACACATTATATGCCTGTTTCAGTTTGTGTCCTGAGCTGCCTGTTTATGAGACTTCTCTAGATTATAATTAACTACCAACGCAGAGGAGACATTTATTTAACAGGTCATTGCGTCACATACTGTTTAGTAAATACAGTCCCTTACCCAACAAGATGATTAGCCATATACTAGTCCAGAGCTGGAAAAACCTCATTTTCCTGTTGTATTCCCTTTCGGTGCTGTGATACCAAAAAAGTAGCATGTTAAACAAAGACATCTGTTCATTTTGATCTGCTCAACCCTCTCCTAGTTGCCACCAGGAACTCTGTTGAAACTGGAGAATTCAACTGGATTGTCATTCTGAACAAGTAATCACATAAGCACTCGATAGTAGAGCTGAAGTAAACGTTGCTCTGTAGTTTAAAACAAAAGTATAAATCCCCTGTTGAAATGTTCCTCAAATAAAAGTACAGGTTGAAAGAGGCTTCCACAGTCCTCTGTCTGTTCGAGTTTGTGTGTCCTGCCCTGTGCTGTGTGTTGGGGAGGAGTCAACAACATGGACAGCCCATGAATTACTCCTTTGCACTCTTGCTTGTTATTAGTGTTGTTATAGTTTCATATAAAAAAAAAACCCCAATAATGATCATTAATAAGTAAATGAATAAAAACCCAGGTTCTGTTCTGTATTATATGTGTGTGTGTGTGTGTGTGTGTGTGTGTGTGTGTGTGTGTGTGT
>JAQMCW010139422.1:0-14631 GCA_030068335.1 Chrysichthys cranchii | reverse complement strand
TAAATTGGCCGTAGGTGTGAATGTGAGTGTGAATGGTTGTCTGTCTCTGTGTGTCGCCCTGCGGTAGATTGGTGACCTGCCTCTCACCCGATGTCAGCTGGGGTTGGCGCCAGCTTCCTCCCATGACCCTGAACAGGATTAAGTGGCAGGAGATGAACATCAGATTTGTGAATGCATGTGAAAAATGTACATACACTGAATCAGTTTGTATATTCCATCCTAACATGCATACAAACACAAAAACATCAACATACATACTTGCATACAAAAAGCTTAACATACATTATATACTGTATCTTCCCTGACCCCACCCCCTTTGCTAGTAAAATAAGACATTGTACAGAATGACTTTGCATGCTGCAACAATTTCCCTTGCTACCTTTCCCACACTCTTATAAACACTTCCTATGCTCTTAAACACTTTCTAACCCCTTAAACCTACGTAATCCATAATTTTAACAACATATAAAATTCTATATGGGTACTGTCGAGGCAAACTACGGCACCGAAGATGTTGTGTTGCTCAAAAGAAAACAAAGTCGGAGACGAAAAAGTATCCTTCAGGTATTTATTTGGCTCAATGCAGACAAGACATACAGCTGACCCTCCCAAGTGCTGGGCACGAGCGAGAGCCTCTTACAGTCAAAAAGCAGCGTCTTATATACTGATCTTCAGCGTCTTATCAGCCTTCTATCACAAGACCCTTACATCATTTTCAAAACAATTCTGCTCTTATGTTTTTTCATCAATATGCCCTGACCTTATCGGTGTTATGCTGACAGTGAAGGCCACACCAGCATCATCTCTCAGCCCAGGCCTTACCTCATGGAGGGCTTACTGCCCCCTAATGTTTGTTTTATTTGTTGGGTCTTATTAAATAGATCTTAACCATTGCTAAGTGTACCAATTGCATCATTTACTTACCTATATGTTTTGTGCCTAATTACATCACTTATGTGTTTTAAACTTGGTCCAACCCCCTATTAAGTACGATCTTATGTCAGTACCTATGTGTGTGCGTTCCGTGCACGTGCCACTCTCGTGTGCCTGATGGTCTTAAATCTTCTCTCATAAGCACTATATGTTTTTAAAAGTTGCGACTTCTGGGCGCCCAAGTTGATGTCATACGCCGGGCATAGGCCCAAAAGCCATAACATGACATCTTTTGTTATTCTTTACCCACGTTAGTTGGCCTTGACCATGAGCTGGGGTGGCAGAGACCATCAGTTCTATAAGCTTCAGGTTTGTGACCTTGTGATTCTTAAATAAGCACCAATAAAAATGCTGGGTCTCTCTTAATCTTGTCCACATGAAATATTCCATTGTTTCCAAAAATTATTCAACTGAAATATATTTCATTCTTTTATCTACTTAATAAAGCATGCACATATATATTTTTTGCCATGACAGTACTCACCAGTAAAGTATACTACAACTTGAATGGTGAAGATGATGAATTAGCTGTGCAGTACTGATGATGATGAAGGTGATGATGATGAGATGAATGTACTGCACAGACAAGAAGAGCTCCTGGTGCTCGGGTTCACTGCCAGAAGCCTTAGAAGGTGCAGAACGTTTGGGTGGCATCGTAGGGTTTGAAATAAATTCAGTCTTTTAGGAAAATTTCACAGAAGCCCAACACCGCAGAGCAACACTAAGCGCAGCGATCAGACGTCCATGTGGAGTGGACAAGGCGAGATGCTGAACGCATGGCCGCAGTGCGGGAGAGCAAACAGACTGATGCTACGGTCACTGAGCCAAATCAGCGCCCAGGATACAGAACTAAAATCTGTCGTCAATATTTAAATCAAATTTGAGGGTTGTTAAAAACGAATAGTTTTGCCTTCTATTTACTGTTATAGTGTTGTACCTACATTACATTTCTTAACTTAAAACATGGTTTTGTATTCTAAAATGTACTTTCCTTTCAGTCCCCTGACGAATTTTCCTACTGCACTATGCTATTCCACACACCAGAGTATGTAAGGGAAATATTTCATGTCCATTATAATTGATATGAACTTAAGCAAGGCTGATCAGCCATTAAGCCCATTACGTTCCTCTACAGTGTTGTCTCCTGTCCAGCAACACACCATCTGGTTTCAGGCTGCATTAGTGATGCCACATTGCACCAGGTACACTATGATTACAGTCCTTCCAAAGGTGGAAAATCTGCTTCTGCTTTATTTAACTATTTTCAGGGAAGTCCGCAGAGGAAAATTGAGGTTAATCTGTTTTCGAGTGAAAGATCATACAACTCTGGCAAACATAGAAATCATGTTCACACAACAGAAATGTATGGCAGTTTGGGAAAAACCCTTTAGATGTCCCCGTGGCTAAATTTAAACAGCCAAAAAAAAAAAAAAAAACTCTCAAAAAAATTGGGCTTTCATAGGAACGGACTTTTTCTGGCAGCAATATACTTTGACACCTTCAACTGTAAGAAGTTACGATTTTTAAATGCAATTTTCTCCCTTTGTGAAAGAAACATTTCAGCTCAGGAAAGTCTGTATTTAGTATATTTAAGCAATATCACAGATATTCGGTACAACCACATGATTGCTCCATTTACTTTATAGTTTCAGGCTAGCTGGCTGATTAGCTAGCTCACATTCCCAGCTAATTTCCCCCATTCATGCAGGGTCAGCTGTCGAACAGGATAATCGCTATTTGATTTGATCGAGGGCGTCTTCAGGGGTGATGTCGACTTGTCGCACGTCTTCTCCTTTGATTCTGTTCAGCCAGTGCTTCTTTGGTCTTCCTTGCAGCACTGTGTTGGGTCTTCCAATGCCGGTCAAGTTTCTTTCTCGAGCAGGACGTCATTGGTATATAGGAGCATCCATGGGTGTGGCGTCGGGAGATCTGACATGGCTGTGTCCATGTATAGGTTGAAAATGTAACATTTTTCAATTTTAAGTGGCAAATACAGATAAGAATATAACACACACCATAAATACGAAGCTATACAGGCACTCTTGGAACATTGCTCAACCCAACAAATTTGTACACCAGAACTAATTGCTATATAATAGAAAAATAACTCGTGGTAAGGCCACTGGCTCGCACTGCGTGTCCTGATGAAGGATTATTGTAGTTTTGAATGTAGTGCTGTTGGACTGTGATACCTCTCTACCAGAGTGATATTAGCAGCTGGAGTAAATGAAGCGGCTGCTGTTTGTAATTAACAGCTTGTTACACAATCAGAAATGTTCGGGGCAGGTCATGATGCACCTGGAGACCAGAAAAAAAAGTTGGCAGCAGATGGAAAAATAAGCAGCCTCAAAATTGAAACTTTCTAAAACTTCTGAGTTGTGTTATAAAGCATCTGTTTACTGATTACTCATTTTGGGAGTTTTTCTCAAGGCTGCAAACACAGAGGCAATGGGTTTTTTTTGTTCCCTCCTGGGTTAATTTCTGTTGACAGTACAGAGTAAAATATATAGTGCGTCTGGAGGAAACCAGGCACTGGTCATCACCTGGCTAATGCCATCCATACAGTGAAGCATGGTGGTGGCAGCATCATGCTGTGGGGATGTTTTTCAGCAGCAAGAACTGGGAGACTACTCAGGGTCGAGGGAAATATGAATGCAGCATTGTACAGAGACATCCTTGATGATAACCTGTTTCAGAGCGCTCTGGACTTCGGACTGGGGCGAAGGTTTATCTTCCATCAGGACAATGACCCTAAGCACACAGCCAAAAGAACAAAGCAGTGGCTTCAGGATGGCTCTGTGAATGTCCTTGAGTGGCCCAGCCAGAGCCCAGATTTGAACCTGATTGAACATCTCTGAAGCGATCTTAAAATGGCTCTGCACCGACGCTCCCCATCAAACCTGAAGGAGTTTGAGAGGTTCTGCAAAGAAGAATGGGGGAAACTGCCCAAAAATAGGTGCACCAAGCTTGTAGCATGATACTCAAAAAGACTTGAGGCTGTCACTGCTACCAAAGGTGCTTCAACAAAGTATTGAGCATACGCTGTGAATACTTATGGAAATGTTTCAAACAAACTTGTTTCACTTTGTCATTATGGGGTATTGTGTGTAGAATTTGGAGGTAAAAGATGAATTTAATCTATTTGGGAATAAAGCTGTAACATGGGATGTTGTGGAAAAAGTGGAGCGCTGCGAATGCTTTCTGGATGCATTGTATAATTGATAACAACATATCACCATGTAATGGTTTCAACTTCATCCTCCTCTATGATGCATGCTCTATTTAAATATTCATCACTGTTGATTTCAAACTCCTTTTCTGCAAAGCATGTTTCTCCTGGGCACAGTTTGCTCATCGTTCAGCACAGTCAAATGGTGATTGATCCTGTGGAACAAAACCGAACTGAAGATGTGAATTTTTTGTCGTCATCACCTTTTCATAAGGTCATAGCTTAAAAAAAAACATGATATGATGAGGGGGAGGGTTTTTCACCAATGACTGAGCATAATTTTCATTTAAAATAGTGAAAAAAATGTTATTCAGAGGTGTTGCTTTAAATTAGCCCTGATACGAGTCACCAGTTGGTAAATTGCTGAGATTGAAGATGTGCTCATGCCACAGTTTCCCCGTGCGCCATCATTCCCATGCCAATGAATGCAATGTTCTTGTGTTTGTTTCAGTTTCTGCTGAAGTCCTGACAATGTCCCTTGTTTTGTATTTTACCTGTTCTGTGTTAGTCATTCATTAATTTGAATATGTATCCTTATCGTGATGCATTTGTTTACTAAAGTCCAAGCCTTGTTTTTCCAGGCTTCTAAGATCTAAACCTTGTGCTTTTCACTAGAAACTTGCACATTTCCTTCATTTCCAAATATGGTTTATCCATGTCTAACTTTGCCTGTCTATATTTTCTCTCATGCAATAGACTTGGATTATGATTCTTCAGATTCTCCCCGATAAAGTACATACCAAGTTGTACATGTTTATACACCTCATATTAAAAAAAAAAAAGATTGTCCCAGTGTAAATGTACTGTGCCAAACAGTGCACTTGTGTCTCAGCTAAAGAAGTCAGCACCATCCAGTAGTGTTGGAAATAATGAATTGCTGCAGTAATGATTGATTAATGACCGGAGCTTTTCAACGTGAATCACTGGTGATTTCCATAATATGACTCATGATGCTGCTGAAATATTTATAGCCCCCCCGATGGTCAAGAAAATGGGCTAACATAAAGGGAAAAGCTCTGTGTTGAGAAGTAGATTATCTTGCTTTAAATGTGTCCTTGAAAGTTTCCTAACGTTGTCCATTAGGAATCAATCAACGTGCAGCATGTTGAATTATTATAGTTTAAGTGATGGATGAATTTGACCATGGATTCATGATGAAGGCAGAATGCTAATCATTTGAATTGCATCAATAAACAGCAGCTGAATGAATTTCTATATCACACTCCACTGCCTGCAAAAAGTTAGTCCTCCTATATTTATCAACACCTACAAATACTCTAAACTCCAGTGGTTTGTCTTTGACTGACTCAGTTTATCTTGAAAGCGATCTGATTTGTGCTGCAAGGTCTTATGGTAACTATTACAAAACAAAAGCAGACCCTACAGATCTTTTGCTACAGGCTGTACCTCTTAAAACCAAAATATTAATTATTGCTGCTAAATTGGTCCTCTATGAAATTATAGAAACTACAATGGGAGCATTGTGGGCTAACAGATTAATACAATTTCTCTAAACTCAAGTTTGAGGAGACCACAACACTGCATAGGTTAAACCTAACCCTACTCCACTTACAACACCTGATACATGTCATCAATTATCTCTTATTATCTCTTCCTGGACAACGGGAATTACTTGTATTTAAGCAACAGCTAACTAACTAAGACACAAACACACACTGAACTAGACATACATGGACTCAAAAAATGTATGGCTAAAAGAATGTGGACACCAGACTAGCACACTCATTTGTGACCATTCCAAAAACCATAGGTGTTTACACAGCGTTGGTCCCCTTATTTGATGATAAAATAACATCCCCTCTTCTCTTTCTAATGTTTTTTTTTTTTTAATGTGACCCCCCCAAAATTGGGGAGGATTTCCCATTCGGCCGCAAGAGCATTAGTGATCTTAAGCACTAAAAGTCCACTGTGAAATTCTAGTGCGCAGGTGTTTAATGGGGTTGAGGTCACGGGCCACTCAAGTTGTTCCTCACCAAACTTGGCAAACCATTCCTTTGTGAAACTGTCTTTGGACACAGGGACACTGTCATGCTGGAACAATTTGGGCCTCTTAGTAGCAGTGATCTTAATCTTAATCTTAATCCTACTGAAAAGAAAAACATTCTAGATTTTTCCAGTTTTGTGGTAAGAGCTTGGAGAAGGCCCATATATGGGTGTACACTTTTGAGAACATGTGATCTGTAGTGTGTGTGTGTGTGTGTGTGTGTGTGTGCAGGATGGAGAGACTGCATTAGTATTATCATACCAATAGAATCCAGTCTTTGTGCACCATAGTGAGGCTCTTCCCAGAATTCCACTGGAATATCAGGTGCTTGTATCCATTGACAGCATTTCTGAGATCATATACTGACCGAATTTGATTATACAGAACAGCCAAACAGTCCATCACTCTTTACATCTTGAACCTTTTACACACTCCATACAATCACATTCTGAGCTGCTCTGAGACCTTCTGTCTTTTGCCCCCATCCCAAGAAGCCTTGCAGCGACAGAAGAACAACCAAGAACATTTTGAAATGGCACAGCTTACACGGACACTTTACAACCTTAGACTCAAAACCGACAAACCCATCAAACTGCCATTTCTACATTTATTCACAGACGAAATAAAGATGTACATGCAAAAATTAACTGATGTGACTTTTGATAATATCAGTCTCATAGAGTTTTCAGCAACCAGCAATACGTAGGGATCAAATACGATCAAATAGATGTGGATTTTACTACAAATCACCTAGACAGGTTTAGTGTGTGATATTAGCACTACTTGGTACTGAACTAATTCACTATAGATGTGACATTAAATTAATCATACACTGACATCAACTGATGCAGTTTAAATATTCATGGAAGTCTGGAAGCATTTTAATCTCAGACCATATTTTCAACTTACAAATATGAGCAAAATTTATTATTTAACAGTAAAGGATATAGGCCAGCATATTCTTCAGTTTAGTTTGCTCTAAGTGACTGGTAAGGGACTAGCTCAGGGGGTTGAGGCCCTGGGCTACTAATCAGAAGGTCAAGAGTTCAAATCCATGCATTGCCAAGCTACCACTGTTGGGCCCATGAGCAAGGCCCTTAACTTCATCTGCTCAGTTGTATAGATGAGATAAAGTCATAAGTTGCTCTGGATAACGGTGTCTGCCAAATGATGGTAATGTAATGGCAAAGTTGAGAAGATCAGTAAAGGAACAGAGATAGATACATTTATTCCAATGTTCAAGTTCATTAGAGAAAACTTGCTTGGATATTTTACTCCAAGCAATTTCTCTGGCCAAATAATGACTGGAATGCTTTGCTTAAGCTTACAAGCATTGATTGGTCTCTTAATAGTAAAGTCAGACTAAGATATATTAATCCCTTCCTAAGCCAAAGCTATTTACAAATATTCTTATCATTACGACTCACTTATTGTAAATGTTCTCTGCAATGTTTGCAAGTGATTTCATCAGTCCAAAGTAGTAATTTTTCTTTAATTGTGTACTACTTAAAGTGTCTTGGCACGAAAAACATTTACTCCCTACAAATTTATTAAGTCACCACAAATAATGATAATAATTAAAAAAAAAAAAACCCTACTCTAAATGGCCCATAGATGAGAATAGATGTAGTCCAGAGATAGATTGGTGACATGCCCAGGTATTTAGCTGTATTTACTCCTTGCCACCAGGAGTAAATCTGTAAAATGGTGCTGGCAAAAATGGCATCAGGCTGAGAGTGCAATAAATTGAGATCTGAGCAGTTTGGAGGCCAATTCAGCACCTTGAGCTCTGCAGAAAGACGTTTCTGCCAGTAAGGAATCCCAATACCATGAAGGGGAGTACTGAACTTGGTCTGCAATGTATAGCTGGGTGATACATGTCAGAGTAACCCAGTATCACACTGCCTCCACCAGCTTGCCTTCTTCTCATAGTGAATCCTTTGGTCATCTCTTCTCCACGCATATGCACATAATTCCCCAGACCATCCACATAATTAAAAAAAAGAAAATGTTCACCAGACCCGGCCATCTTCTTCCATTGCTCCATGGTCCAGTTCTTATGCTCACATTGCCCACTGTAGGTGCTTTTGGCAGTGGAAAGGGGTCAGCATGTGTACTCTGTCCATTCTGCAGCTACACAACCCCATACACAGATAGCTACAATGCACTCTGCTCTATGATGGCCAGAATTAACTTTTTTCAACAATTTGTGCAACAGGAGCTCTCCTGTCGGGTGGGACCATTTCCCACGTGGATCGGGAACCCACAGCCCTGTTTTTACTGTAATCACCCCTAAAGTGCTTGCTATCTCTCGTTTTTTCCAGGCTAATGGTGGTCTTCACTTGCATTGACACCTCTTTGGATCTCATTCTGAGTTCCATTGAATAGCTCCGCAATGCAAATTGAGTGCTTGGAATCCACTTCAGACCTTTTATCTACTTAATTTGTCATAGAATAATGAGGGACCAGGCCACACCTGGCCACGAGACTGCTTGTCAGGCAACCGTCCAAAGACGTTTGAACATCTAACAATGGGGGGAAATCAGTGAAAAATGGATGTAATGTCTGACATCAATATATATATTGTTAAACTATTTAAATTAACTTATTAGAAGGATTAAATTACTTTTGTTACATCTTGGGTGCTTAATTTCAAACCCCCTCTAGTGGTATACAGAAAGAAAATTGCAAAAATTGAATCAATGTCCAAACATATATGGACCTAACTGTATAACCCACCCCTTGACAGGTGCCATTGTAATGGAATAAATGGTGTGTAAATGGTTTTCTAAAATAATTGAACTCTTTCACTGTACTGTAGGGAATGATGTAGCTGGAGGTAAAAAAAAAAGACTACATGTTTTGTGTATGCAAAGTGGGTCTCAAGTAGGGAGATGTGGCTGAAACATCATAGGTCACATGTGTTCATGCCAGGCCAGTGAGGGCAACATTACAATATGTGCTGCAATATCAGAGCATCAGGTGATTACCTGCATCCCCAATATTGGGTCCCAGAAAACACAACATCTTAAAATCTCAAAATCCTGGCATTCATAGATGCCCTTTACGCATATCTCCTCCTGAGAATGAGTGCTGGACAGGAATAACTTCCAAAAATATGTAGTAGTCTGGAACAGGGTCAGCTTTCACCATATAAACCTAATCAGGGAATGGTCTGTCACAATTGCATGATTTTTTTTTTACTTAAGATTAGGGATGCTTGGAGTTTCAACCATTCTACTCCTCTTTCCCCATAGAGGAAGTTGCCTGAATATGAAACGATATGTTGCCATCAAGCTGATGCACAGCTATACTATGGATGCTGAGGCATGTACATGGTGAGTCATGGTTTTTCCCACATTGTACAGAGAGCTAGTGTTGGTGTAAGTGTGTAGGAAGAGTGTCATATGTAATCCTTTTATTTCTATATCCCTATCCTGGGAGATGGCAAACTCTCCCTTATAAGCCTTCATTATGGGTCCGAAGAAAGTGGAAATGGTAGTGAGAGTAAGAAGCCTAAGCTTATAACAGTTTAAAACATGAGAACTGCCACCATATTCCTCCGTAAGCAACTACGATATGTATCCACCGCAAAAACTGGGGCAAAATAGGTGAAGGCATCATATTGCACATGAAACACTTTAACTGACTCTAATAACTGTAATAACAGACAGAACAGAAGATTAGATGCTTCATAAAGAAACACCTGATGCAGAAGGATTGCCATGGTGATTGTCATGATTTTTCCCACATTGTACAGACAGCCAGTGTTGGTGTAAGTGTGTAGGAAGAGTGTCATATGTAAATCTTTTATTTCTATATCCCTATCCTTGGAGGATGCAAACACTCCCTAGTTTGAATAGTTTTGATTTTGGCCTTTGGCTTAAAAGTGAAATATTGTCAAACTCTGAATAAGTAACACAGATGGACATAAAGGTTTATGAAGACTATACAAATGCTATATATGAAAATGGTGAACATGTGGTGCCCCCCACTGGTTGGTGCCCCTGGACACCGGCCCACTGGCCCATATGGATAATCTGGCCCTGCCTTGAAGTGGGGGAGACGGATCGAGGTCACTATGAATCTGAAGGGGACACATCCCCCCCATCCTGGGCCCATCTGCGTCCATGGTTGAAATGAAGAAATAATCGGAAAACATGAGAACAGCCACCATATCCCTCCACCATAACCGCAAAGGTAACACGCATTAAAATCATCTACAGTATTTATTTCATTTAGTTTTACTATTTTAGTAGTAGTTTACTATAGTTTTTCTATAATTAATGTTATTTTAATTTTATTCTATGTTTTATTGCCACATGTACACCGATAATACTCTATAAAAACATGTTTTGAGGGCTGAAACACATTAATAGTATTTACATTCATTTCAATGGGAAAAACTGTTTAGGCTCGCAAACAAATCAGGTCAGGAACAGAGTATCAGAATGAATTAAGTTCATGAGCCGAGGGTCCTCTGTATATGAAAACATTACGCTCCACTGAACTAGAACTAAAATAAAATTGATATTATGTGACATGAAACAGCAGGTGGAATTTCATCCTGCCTCGTGTGTTGTGCTTGCTGTCATCTACAGCAAACCAGAAAACAATTTGTTGATCAAATGAAAGCAGATTGCTGCAAATCCATTACTCAAATCTCCTGATCTTATTTTATGAAGTCTAAATTTTTTAGGGAGTCAAATAAATGTAAGGCTTAATGTGGTTCCTGCTAGCATACGACACAAGAACTTGGATACACTCCAGATGGAAAACTATTACAACACATTGTCTAATCTCATTGATCAATCTGCGTAGTACACTGACTTATGACTCCATTATACTCCAACCGCTGCAAAGCTATACACTATTCGAGAACATTCACGCTGATTAATCAAGATTATCGATGAGGTTTACCTGCTAACATGGCACTCTGACCTCGGAATATGTTTTCATAACAGAGCTATGTTTCTTAACCCAAATAATAAAAAAAAAAAACCAGAATTACATACTGCAGATACACACTAGCATTTACTTGTTATTAATAAAGGCACATCACTTTAGAGTTTGCGTGTTCTCCCTGTGTCCGTGTGGGTTTCCTCTGGGTAGTCCGGTTTCCTCCCACAGTCCAAAGACATGCTCATTAGGCGGATTGGCTACCCAAATTGCGCATTGGTGTGAGTGTGCCAACGTCAGACAGAGCGACATGTCGGGTGGGGTATTTCCATGGTCGCATCAGATGTCACAATGCCGAGATGGCTTGTGACGACAGCGGACCCTGCGCGGTGCGGGCCTAATGCTAGGAAGAAGGAGACTAAAGGCACATCACTTTAGTGATGTGTGTCATGAAGCAAGCTGGGAGAGTGAATGCAATTGCAGATAAAATGTCTTAAATAAGAGTTTTAAGATACATAGAGAGGACAGGGCAGTATCAGAATCCAAAAACAGGCAAATAGACAGAGATTGGGCAAACAGAACATCAAAGGTGACGGCAGAGGTCAAAACATGGGCGAAAATACAATAAAGGGCACAATATCAATAGGCGTAAATCCAGGTGAGAAACATATACAGGAAAACATTCATGAAATAATCATAAGGCTCAGCGCTAGTGTCAATAAATGGCAAACTATTGCTTCGCAACGTACTGAAGCGCAACACAGTCCTTAAATAGGATAAGTCCCTGATTACTGAAATTGAGCACACCTGTGTTCAATCAGAACTCCGGCGAATCGGAGTGAGGGCAGTCGGCCATGCTGTCAGCTTCCGTTTTCTCTTGGGAGACTGAGTTCATTTCTATGTCGGAGCCATCTTGATTGTAGTCCACATCGTCGAGCTCCATGTTGTCACACTGTGGGGTTTCCTGCAGGGCGGAGTCCATGGGCGTGTCCAGAGTTGCTGACGGAAGGCTGGGGATATCCGTTTCCGAAAGCGGCAGCGTGAGAATTTTAGATGCGGTTGTGACAGTGTAAGTGCTGGAATGGAAATGACAGACAGCAAATAGGTCAATAGTCCTACGTGACAACTGTAATTTTCTGTAAACAGCAGTGGCATATCTGTCAGTCAGACATAAAGACTAAGTGTGCAAAGTTTAAATAATTGTATAATGTCATTGTCACACTGATTCTCGGCTTGACGTGAAATTGTTTCAATACCAAATGGCGTTCTGGGTGAAAGTCTATTCGAGAAGCTTTTTAGTGTCCATTTGTCTCCATGACTGTAGGCAGTTTATAGTCTATAATTTACTTCTACAAAGAGACCTGTAACACCATTAAACATATAATAAAACGTAACTGGATCAAGGTAACTGCGAAATCTACACTTGCAGCATGGCAAAGAATCCAGAAAATCATCCTGTCCAAAAAGACAGCCATGAAGGCTGAAGTGATTGTTTTAATTTCATAATCGGGGCAATACCTTGTGCTGTGAGAACAAGCTATTATACTGCTGTAAAAGGGATGTGGCTGTGAAAGCAAACCAATAAGATGAATATGAACAAATTGAACAAATGTGTGTTTATTCCACATGCTGGGCCTAGGGGACTTAACAACATTACATTACATTACAGGTAATTAGCAGACGCTCTTATCCAGAGCGATGTACAAGAAGTGCAAAAGTCAGGTACAAGAATAGCAGAATAGCAAAACTTCTTGGCAAACATTTCATGTGCCGGGTGAATAAGTGCCACAATAACACCTAGTGTAGTATTCTTAGACGTACCAATCAGCTAACAGCAGTGAAAATGGAGCTAATCATAAATGAGCACAGATGTAAATACAGAATACCACAGAAATAACTAAAAGGAGAACAAAACCCTAGTAGCTAACCTAAATACATCATGACCAGACTAGACAGAATGAAGCCTGGGTTACAATGGGATTACAGAGTGGACAGGGAAGCAGGGGAATGATGCAGCCTGAAGAGGGGGGTCTTCAGTTTGTGTTTGAAGGTAGTCAGGGAGTCGACAGTTCTGACCTCAACGGGAAGATCATTCCACCAACGAGGAGCCTGAACAGACAGCAGCCTTGAGCAGACTGGACAGGAGCGGAGAGGAGGAGGGACCAGACGGCCAGAAGCAGCAGAACGAAGGGAACGGGCTGGCAAATAGGGACGGACAAGTATCTGGAGATACGCTGGACCTAACCCCTTAACTGCCTGGTATGCTAGCACCAATGTCTTAAATTTGATGCGAGCTGCAATAGGCAGCCAGTGAAGTTCAACAAGAAGACAACAAACATCTTGTCTCTCCTTATGCTCTTGTTGTCCTGACAGTCTCTTCTCCTCGAGTCGTCTGTTAAGTTGTAAACATGTCCATCACCCAGCTGAGTGCAAATCCCTGAAAGCAGAAACACTTCCAGAGACACATTCAGCAGCATTTTCTAAACCCTTTCTGCTCTTAGCTATAGAGGTCCCATTAATTCAGGGTGTCTTTCTACCTTTTACAACAATCTAACTGTAAAACCAAACTACAGAACTGCAGAATTCTCCATTCTGGTTTGTCTAAAGGTGTTCATTAAATTTCTGTAACAATTATTCCAAAAAGAAAGTTGATTATCTTCCAATAATTGCATATCCCCAAGAGTTTTATTCCCCTTATACCACAGCAATTAGCACTTTCCCTCTATCCCATACTTAAAAAGATAAAAATGCAGCTTGTCATGTTGGAGAGCAATAACAAAGCATAAACTCCTCTGTCCAGAACACTATGCTGTTTCATAAAACCTAAAGTTACAGCTTTGCACCTTACTGTTAAAAAGCACTGACACTGGAGCCTCTGGCCCGGACAGAGGGTAGCTCAGGGGGTTAAGATGTTGGTCTACTGATCGGAAGGTTGGGAGTTCAAATCCAAGCATTGCCAAGCTGCCACTGTTGAGCCCTTGAGCAAGGCCCTTAACCCGCAAATGCTCAGTGGTATAAATGAGATAAATGTAAGTCGCTCTGGATAAGAGCATCTGCCAAATGACTGTACTATTACCAAAACTGCCTTTGATATTAATAACATCTCCTTACAGAAAATCTGTTTTTGTAACCATTATCATTATCATAATCATGATGATCAAGGGTGTCTGCCATAAATGTCCATGTGAATGAGTTGTTATTGTAGAAAAGACAAGAGCATTAATGCAAAACTGTTTATTCCAGCCGTATTAGTGTCACATTTGCTGGAAAATACAGCTTTTATAGGAAAACAGTCAACAGCTTCTGACCAATCAAGATCAAGAATTCAATATCATGGTCATGGATAGAATCAGAATATCATTTACAAAATACAGTGGAACCTCTGGTCACGAATTTAATCCGTTCCAAGACTCTGTTCGTGAACCGATTTGTTCGTGACCCGAATCAATTTTTCCCCAGTGAAATTAATGTAAATATAATTCATGTGTTTCAGCCCTCAAAAACATGTTTTTAAAGTGTATTATGGGTTTATGTGTGGCAGTAAAACATAGGATAAAATTAAAAT
>JAQMCW010139415.1:0-14632 GCA_030068335.1 Chrysichthys cranchii | reverse complement strand
CATGCCTTCGCGACCCATTCTTAGTGGCCTCGCGACCCATTTTTGGGTCGCGACCCATAGTTTAAGAACCACTGCCCTAGACACTGAAGTCAGGTAGGACAACAAATCACCCCTGCCTAGTAAAGCGATTAGCCTGATGTTGTGAAATAGGAGTGGTATCGGCACTTTATGTACGAGTATGAGTATTTTAGCAAAGTATTGGCCCGATACCCGATACTGGTATCAGTATCGGTGCAACCCTAATTTCCACACACTTTCATTACATTATTTATTTCACAAACTTGCAAAAAAAAGTAAATCCTCAAAATTGATGTTTTAGCAAAATCTGCAGTTTACAAATATGTTAGTATTATACTGTATAGTCAGCATCACAACACATGGATTACAACAGGACATGATTTTGTGTAGGAGCTCTGCATTTTGAGACCAGAGTACACTGGTACAACTCATCATTTAAAAGTACTCTGAAAGTGCTTGAATAAAATGGCAGATAAGCAAATCCAGAGGCGAGTGTGAAATGATTGGCAGTAGTTTGGAACACCAATGTGATCTGATGCTCACTGAATGCCCTCAATAGGTACTCATTCAGAAATCTTGTTGTTTCTATAGTAACAGTTCATACGCAGCAACTTGTACAGCAGACACGTAGGCTGACATTAATAACCAGGCTTTAAAAACAAGTACAGGTGCTCCCCGAGCGATGACCATTGTGATCCGCTAAAAGTGTCAAATAATTAGAAAATATTTAAAATTTGTGGGGCGGCATCTCTGGCAGTCCAGCGTAACAGCGTATGACGTGTGCAGATGTTCAGATGACGCACGGAAGTACACGGACGACACCCGGAAGTGCGCGTTCGATGTTCGGATCACTCGCCTTAGTTACCTTGTGTATTGGTGTACTGTATAGTGCTTTACCTCGGGTTTTTTTGGGATTTATTAATGGAACAGCTTCAGCGGCGGCTCTCTGTAACCGGAGCTCAGTATTTGTGTAGTGGGATGTCGTGGCTGGACAGAGCTCAGAGACAGTGCTGCGGCCAACATCAGGTTCAAAACTCTCTGACAAACTCTCTCTTTTGACAGAAATGTGATTTAAATGAAATCTTGCTCAAATGTTAACTTTATCCACAGCATAAAATATTGGCCTCCCAAAAGCAAAACAGTGCACATAAAGAGCTCACAGCACCGTGGAGCATGACGGAACACTCTTTAAAAAAAAAAAAAAAAAAAAATTTTTAAACAACTGAACTTCAACTGATATATATAACTACATATTCTTTAAAGCTAAAACAACACAACAGGACTACATAATCACTCATTTTACCATATTAAAACTTGACAATTTATTTTCAGCACGAGCAGCATTAAACACTCCCCTCTGCCTCATTCAGGAAGTAAACAACGGCTGCTGGCAGTCTTAAAGTGACAGTACGCAGAATACACACACTTCCAAATTGCCCTTTTTTCTTAAATGGGACTGTGGTCTGAAAATAAATATTTTATATAATCAAATAAAAGAACATTTGAGATGTTGGTGAAGATTCAGACAAACAGGAAAAACAATAAATTATAAACCTATAATTTCAAACTGGTTACATAAGCTAGCCTAAGCTAGGCTGAGATACCAAAGGTAGGCTAAGTGGTTCAACAGAGTTGTTTGACTTACGATATTTTCGACTTACGATGGGTGTGGCCGAGCGCATCTCCATCGTAACTTGAGCCTGTATAACAAAGTAAAATGTATAATTGTTGATTTTGTGATTTAAATTTTTTTTTTTTTTTGGATAAGAAACATTTATCATGTAACGTATGGGAAATATTATAATAATATTAATAGCAATATTTTTTTTAGGTTCTATGTTACAGTACTTTAAAGTATTCAGGACTCTTCATTGCCCATCTTAAAAACTGCTCTCAAGCCCCATCTTTTCTGCTTGGCTTTCGACCCAGTGTGAGATGTTGATTTTATTTGAGTGTATTGTTCTCACTGATGTTTATTTGTGGTTGAATTTTATTATGTTTTGAATTGTTTTATTTTTTGTCATCGTATTTTATTTTAATGTATTTTATTCCTATGTTCAGCACTTTGGTCAGTGGTTGCTGTATGTGAAGTGCTTTATAAATAAAGCTGGCTTAGCTTGGCTTGGCTAGGACAGATGAGTTTATGCTTTCCAGGGTCTTGGTACAAGGGTAGACTGAATTTTCAGAGAGAGAGAGAGAGAGAGAGAGAATTGATCATGGCTATCACCTAAAAAAATGGTGATAAAATATGCAACATGTCGTTCATTAATGAAAGAAACTTTGTAATCGTTGGCAAATCACTGTGCTATGAGTGGAATAACACACTTCAGACTGTGCTGTTAGACAGAAGTAATGCATCTCGCAGTGACTTGATGGCACGATGTGAAGTGGAGTATAACCACACGGTCTGTTGTGCGATATTCCTGACATGATCAAGTTGCATACATTAACTTGGTGTCTAAAATACTCAGTCATAAAATCTCAAAAGTGTCACTGGCACCGAGAAAGGCAACTAACATTCTTGTGTCTGATCGAACGACTGAAAGCCAATTACATAATGTCATTATTATCTGTTTAGTTCGAAGGATCGTGTTTTTGTTTTGTTTTTTTTCCAAAAAATAAAATCCAAAATGTTTTGTTTTTTCCATCCATGAAATAAAGCCTTCATGAAGAACAATCTGTAACATTGTTAAATAAATGGGAGACAAAAAAAAAAAAACACATTGCCTTACAACTTCCAGTTCCACCAACTACTCATGCTTTTTCATTCAGGGCTTGTGGGTCTGGGGAAGGTGCATGCATGTTGACCGCTGATGGACATCTGAGTAAAGATAGATGAATGATTGAATGAATAGAAGAGAGCTGGATTTTCATGCAGCCACATGTGTATTTTGCTGGTTATCAGCACACTCCTACATTGGATCTGGGGTCATACTGAGCTGACGTGGGAGGAGTGGCCCTGTGATGTGATGTTGAGACGCCACCAGTGCAGTGTTATTTTCAAACTCATTTCGGACCAATACCAGATTCTCACAGTGTTGATAGTTCTGGTAAATTTCACTATTCACGTTGTCCCAATTTCATCATCAACTACACGCAAAATACAGCCGTTGGAATTATTTTATTCACGGTTGATAAGAATAAACTTGGTTGTGGCTAATAAGTCTTGATTTACTCCGAAAGCACTGGTGCATTTTCAGTTTCACAGAACAGATTTTAACCAGTGCTTAGATGCACAGCAGCGGAATGAGATGTGCAAATTGTCTAAAAACATGAGCCCATCTGCCTGTGTGTGTTTTTTAAGTGAAGTGAAATGTAAACCATGTAGAATTCAGGCAAATTTGCACTACACAGGAGATCAGTTCACCACCTGCGAGTTCCACTGAACTATTTTCTCTCCTGCATGACTTTCCTTTAATGTGTTATGTTTAGGCTTACTCTCAGAAAAGGGTTTCAGAATCCCTTAGAGATCGAAAATCTTTTTGACACAAAAATAAAATTGTGTTTTTTTTTTTTTGTTTTTTTTTTTTTCTCCCCACCTCTTTCAATCATGAAGCTGGAACCCAAGTAGACCAAAGCTCTCGGGCATATGGATTTCATTGGCAAGGATACAAAGCAGACATAGCTGAAGTGACATGTTTCAGAGAAAAATTCAGTTTATTTTTCTGCTTTTTTAAAATTGATTACACATTTTAGACGTTTGCGTTCATTATAAAAACACTGTCAGTTTAAGTGTCTGCACAGGCAAGACGCTACTATCAAAATGTAAAAGAAGTTATCCAGCTGGTTATATCGAACACTAAACATCGATATGAAATCTATAAATGAAACTGAATCATACGTCGTTACGAGAATGTCATTGTGCATACCCATTGTTTAAAGGAAATGAGAGCTGATGAACTGTATTCAGTGAAGCCCAGCCCCCCCCCGCTTTTTTTTTTTACAGTCTGCACTGATGATCACAAAGGTACCAAAAATATACAATCATTTATCTGTAATTTTATAAGTCATATTTGTAATGCGATGACGCGCCTAAAGGCCAAGTACTTCTGAGAACTTGGACAGTATTGTTAAGAATAGCTTTAATATAGTGGAGCTGCAACAACCTGGCTGCATTTTAACATAGCATGTCCTGCACTGATTGTCGAGGGGTAAAAGACAACTGACGATCATGCCTCAAATAAATGATTTGATTAGGTGCTATTAAAAGCCCTGCTATTTATGGCAGTTTGAACAAGGAAAGTTGTCTCCTGCCTCCTCTAAGCAGTTTTGAAAAGCCTCATTTTGGTGTTGCAGAAGGATAGCTTGCTTTCATCGACTTGCTTTGTTTGCCTCCTGCTGGTATGAACAAGCCACTGACCTGCCTGTCTTGCTGTAGCTGTTTATACAACATTAAAAAATTAATGTCGCTACACTACAGCTATCAAGATCATCCTAAAAAAACTGCTTTGTCACAGCGCCGTCCTTCTGCGTCAGAGATGGGTTCTCCTGTGTGTACACGTTCTGCTTCTCTAACAGCGTGCTCGAGTGCAGTGGCAGGCTTTTCAAATCATGACGTACAGCTCTCACACCAGCTCTCTAAGGACTGTGTACCTGTAGAATATGAAGACGTAGATGCTTTTGATTAGTAACTTCTCATGACCCTGCACTTGTATAGCGATGTATAGCCTTAAAAAAAAGCACTGTAATAGATGTCAGAAAGATCAAACTATAGCACTTTAAATTGTTCATTATTAGGGATGCAAACAATTAATCGACTATCGATTAATTGTCTAAGAAGTTGGTCGAATAAATTTAATTAATTGTCAGTTAATGGGCTATACGCACAGAGGGGTGCCGACATATTTCAGTCTCATCTGACCACAGAACCTTCTCCCAAGCACTCTCTGAATCATTCAGGTGTTCATTGGCAAACTTCAGACGGGCCTTCGCAGGTGCCTTCTTGAGCAGGGGGACTTTCCGGGCACTGGAGGAATTTAATCCATTACGGCATAGTGTGTTACCAATGGTCTTCTTGGTGACTGTGGTCCCAGCTGCCTTGAAATCATTAACAAGCTCCTCCAGTGTCGTTCTAGACTGATCTCTTACCTTTCTCATGATCATCCTCCCCCCACAAGGGGAGATTTTGCGTGGAGCTCCAGACCGAGGGCGACTGATGGTCATTTTGTGTTTCTTCCATTTTCTTGCTTATGGTTTTGTAGTCCATTCCAGCCTTGTGCAGGGCTACAATCTTGTCCCTGACCTCCTCAGACAGCTCTTTGGTCTTGCCCATGCTGCCCTACAAAGGCAGAACGCCATAATATCAAGTTACATAACAAACAAGTTAAGGTCTTTTGCCTTTGTAGGGCAGCATGGTGGAAAGGTTGGAGTCTGATTGATTGATTGATTGATTGAGTGTGTGGATAGGTGTCTTTTACACAGGTGACTAGTTGAGACAGGTGTCTTTAATGTGGGTGAGGAGTTGAAATTAGGAGTATCTAACCGGTCTGTGGGACCCTGAAGTCTTACTGGTTACTAGGGGATCAAATGCTTATTTCACTCAATGAAGTGCAAATCAATTTATATATTTTACATAATGTGATTTTCTGGATTTTCTTTTTGATATTCTATCTCTCACTGTTAAAATCAAGCTGCCATTAAAATTATGGACTGTCCATTTCTTTTCCAGTGGGCAAACTTACAAAATTAGCGAGGGGTCAACTAATTATTTCCTCCACTGTATATTCAGACATGAAGAGCTGAAATTAGAAGTACTCATTACTGCATGCACTTTGATTGTGTGTGTAGTTAGTGGGGGTGTTGGAGATGATTTCTAAATGATAACTATATGTAACTGTATGTAACTATTAAAAGTAGAGTTCATGTGGTATGTGTGACCAAAAACCTTTTGTCAGGTTTTTTGAGTGTTGTCATAATAATAATAGAAGCGGCACATATGTTGCATCCATGGTGCCTTCTAAGTGGTAACTAGCAGGTTTGTTTGTTTATGTTTATTCATCTTTTGCCGCTTAATCCTGTTCAGGGTCATGGGGGAAGCTGGAGCCAGTCCCACCTGACTTTGGGCGAGAGGCGGGGTACACCCTGGGCAGGTCGCCAATCCACCGCAGGGCACTAGCAGGTTCTGATAATGTTATTTGCCACCTAGGTACGTTTGACATAGACTCTGCCACAGTACTGTGTATTTTGTTTGCTCTGGCAGAGCACATAAAACTCATAAAAAGCTATTTTGACTGCACTTTTACAGTTATATTAGTTGAGTGGCTACTGGTTTTTGTTGTACTCCAGTGAACTTCTTTTAACATTTTGGCCTGAAATTGCAGTACAGCAACAACAGCAGACAGTAGCGCGTAGCTTAGCAACTAGCTAGCCGGCCAGTGTTTATCATAACTGTAATGTTAAAAATTACCATCTCAAAATGGTGGTTAGCATGGACAGTGTAATAGATTTAACACTGTGAAAGATTTAAGTTCTGTGTCTGTGTTTTAAAGTCCGCTATGTAGGATTTAGGGGGATCTATGAGCAGAACCGGAATATAACATTCATCAGTATGTTTTCATTAATGTATAATTACCCGTAACTGCAAATCGTTGCTTTTTTGTAAGGTTAGAATGTGCCCTTTATATCAACAGTACATCGGGAGCGGGTCCACTTCGACAGAGCCGCCATGTTGCTCTGCTAGAGTAGCCAAGAATGGACAAACCTCTAGAGAGCACCTTCCATGTTACCCATTTTTTCAAGTGGCAGCATGGATTCAGAAGGAAAGACCAGGCGGAAGAGGAAGAAAAGAGGAAGATGAGGAAGAAGAAAGTAGAGGAATGGGTATTCGCTGGTGCTGGCTAGCATGAGAATGCAAATTTTGAAAAATGGAAGAAGATACGTATTTATTTAGCACAGTAGAAGCAAGGAGTTATTGTGAGTACTTGGATGTATGTTACGGGTACCTGATGGATGCCGTCTGCCCTTATGCTTGGAAAGGGGGGGCAATGGAGGGGCATCAGTTGTTTACAATCAGTTAAATCACATCGTGTACCTTTAACTGATCTAAAACCTATACTGCTATAAAATAACTTAATAGTAGGAAAGGGGGATTTTGCACTGTTCACAGTGTACCAGGTCATGTTGACTTGACATCAGTCTGTAAACAGGGAAGGCACTGGTAGTTAAAAAGACCATCCTAAATCGATTGTTTTTTTTTTGTTTTTGTTTGTTTGTTTTTTGCTGTTTACTGGTTGTAGGTAGGTAGGAAATTACAAATTGCAACTTTGCATTGAGTGCAGCATAAAACTCAAGAGGGCTAGAGAGAAGGCTAAAATTTAAACATTGGAGCTGGAACTGATTTATTTTCTAGCAATTTTGTGTAACACAAAACTGAAAAAAATAAAATAAAATCATTATATATGTTTATATAATATTTGACTCGATAATATGCTGTAATTTCATTTAGTATTTCTGAGCTGTCTAATTAATATCTTATATCTCAATATAACTAAAAAATATCCTGATTAATTTGTGCATTTCTCTAAATCAAATGTGCACATGGTTTAAATGATAATCTAACCAAGCGCTAATCTGCTACTTTTAAGGCAAACTTATTGCTGGTAGACTTTATCAGTTATCTGGTATATAATGTTGTTTCTGATTGAAATCGTTTTATGTGAACTCTTGTGTGCATGATGTATATAATTAATTATTTTGAAAATCCTCCATTCGTGCAGTATGCAGTAGGTTCCTAGACTGTAGCATTGTCTCTAACTAAACACTCATATTTTATATTAAAATGAAAAGAAGTCACATCAGCGATCTCTGTCACAGTGGTTTCCTTAGGAACTAACAATTTTAAAAACCAAAATAAACCCTGAAATTGTAACTTTTTTCAGAGAACACACCGAGACCCCTGAGTGAGAAGCATTTCCAGCATTTCACGGCATTATTCGGCAGTTCTAGCACAGATGGTTTGAGTGCTGTAAAAACTAGATAAAACTGCAAAAGTTCAGGTTGTAAAGAAAAAAGCCGGCTAAGTGGGATTCAGTTCACTGGGATCGGGGGTGGGGGTCTGCATATGTTTTAAGTCATATTTTCACTGCTCACAGAACTATATGAAGAGCTCTCCTGGTTTTTTATGCTGTCAAGATTGGCATGAGTCTTACTGGTGCAAATGTATTCAGTAAGCCAAAAGACGTGATGGAATGTAAATGGTGGAAAGTCTCATTCGCACCACGTCGTCAACTGGTCTCTGTATGCCAGAGGTGTTAATTTAACACTCATGAGTTCTCTCTTGAACATTGTTGACCGTCACGAAATGATCGAAGGAGGACACTCAGTCCCGTCCTTAGTTTCCGTTGGCGGATTCCTGACTGTCTGTTACATCGCATAGTTGGAGAAAATGAGACTGGCCATAGGTAATAAGACTGCTGAAATATTCTTCAGGACATTCTGACCACATTCTAATGCATATGTTCAGGCACAAAACCGCTCATGTTATTGTGTCTGGGCACATACACGTGCACTTAAACAAAACTACAGAATAAACCCCATCGACATATAGCATAGTACAGTTAGAAGATCCTTTACGTGCGGTCATTATGGTACAGAGGTAAATTGACGGGTAAAAAATTAGGGTTTTTTTTTCTCTCTTTATTTTTCTTCCCGGACGAGTGATCGTGTGACCATGAAGGCGCGTTCATCTTCTTCCTTGGAGCTAATCATCCAACATGCAATATTAAATGCGTTTCCAAAACCTTAACAAATTACTATTTGCTAGCTATTGCAGTTAATGTTCTTGGTGTTGGATGGGATGGTAAAGCAGGTCTGACTTTGACTGATGGCTGGCTTGTGCATTGTTATTCAGGGGGAAAATTGGCGCCATCAGTGAAATACACCTTGAAACAAGGCAGCGAAAATAAACTTTGATCTTCAGGGAATGTGAGTTCCGTTCATGCAGAATGTCCATTACCGCAGTCCTGAGATTACTGAAAGTTTAATAGATGCCAAATCATGTTAGAAACAAGATAAATCCATAAAATTTTAAGACTTTGCAGAAACATTTGCAACGTGTTCCACTAGATTTCTTTAATTTTTTTTTTTATCAAAGTGAAGCGAAACAACAATTTGGAGACTTTTTTTTTTAATTATTGCATTCATAAGCATCATGATATGTTCGAAAACGAAAAGGGAACTTCCAGTTTGTTACAGATCTTTGGCAAAAAGTAATACTTTTTTGCAGCTTTATGGTTCAGTTTTGGCCCATTTCTCCTTGTATATCATCTTAAATTCACCAAGATTATAAACGCCCATCTGATAGACTCACAGTTTTAAAATCCTCCATAAATAAAGTCAGGAGATGGGACATGCAAGCACCTTCACTTTCTATTTAAGACAACAGTCCAGTGTTAGTTTGGCTGTATGTTCGGGGTCGTTGTCTGGTTGTCTAGTCTTCTCCCCAGATTTAGTTTCCTGGCTGATGAGATTAAACTCTCTTCCCATACGTCCCATTACGTGTTTTCTTAATGCCCCAGCACTGTTTGCAGAGACGCAGGCCAATATCATGATGCTCGTTGTGAGTATGGTGTTCTTGGGATCATACATGCAGACCTTTCTTCTATAAAAATGACAGTCTGACTTGTTGTCTAAAGAGTACTGTTTTTGTTTCATCTTTTGCTCCACAAGCGTTCTAAATCGTCTAAATGCTCTGTGCTTCTTTTTTTTTTTTAGCAGAGGAGTTCTGAGTGGTTTGTAGGAACGGAGATGACAACGGTGCAGTTCATTGCCCATGTTCCCTGTGTAACTTGTTCCTGATGTTTTCCGGTCGTCCTGCAACACTTTTCTCGTGACTGCTGGCTTCTTTTTGACCTTTCATTAGTGGTTGACCGGCTATCAGCCTGACCGATAATTGGAGCCAGTATTCAGCATTTTTTCTGTTGATTGGTCTCAACATATGATAAAAAAAACAGACACTTCTGGTGTCTGGGCCAATGTCCCACACACAGCTTTATTGGATTGGTAGAAATGTGAAACCGTGTGTCGAGTAAAATTCATTTAAACTTGCTGTTTTTGTCGTGACAAATGCAGGAAACGCTTACAGAATGGGAAGCAAGGTAAGAACAAGTATAGACTGAACAACGCAGATGGCAAAAAGTATAGTGCACTTCAGTCATATGAACTTGCTCACTTACTCATGCATGCACACTTTGATTTGCAGAGTTTTCGCCCAATTTTTGTTCAAAGCACTTTATTTTTATAAGGTCCTCATATTAAAAATTAATTTAATGTAGAAAAATCACTCTATACATAATTTGTAATACGTGTATACAGTCTGTTTAGCAGTGGCATTTTGTTTGGGAAATTTGACAGATGGAGGTGTGGGAGGATGCAAAGGAGGGTGTAGAAAGCAAAGAAGAGACCAAAGATAGCAAAGTGGTTGTAAGGTTGCAAAATGCCTACCATGCCACCTTCATAACAAGCTGTTTGGAATGGCTGCAAGAAAGATGGTTTTCTTCCTGAGAGCAACCCACAAAATGTAGCTCCTGAACTACAACTGAAACCTAGTCTTGTGGTTAGATACCGATGAAATGGAGTACAACGGGACCCCCTGTCCATCAAAGTATAAAGCAGTGGTGGAGAATTGCTTTGGCATAGTATGGCAGCTTGTGGTCCAGGGATTCTTGTACAGACTGATGGCACTGATCAGTTTTACCAGGGTGTTTTGGCTCAAAACCAGATTGCCACTGGCAAGAGCTTCAAACATTCACATAATCGCAAATTAATTGTTTGGCAATCTCAGTCTGAGCATTTGGAGTGTACTGACCGCTTTTGAGCCCTGTGGTCTGTATACTTTTTCCAATTAAAGGTGCCAGTTATGGAGTTGAGACCCCTGATTATAATAACTCTTAGTAGCCTCATTATCAGGTTCATCTGCCATTCAGTTATGCAATCAGCCAATCATGTGGCAGGAGCACAATGCATGAAATCTTTCAGATCCAGGTCAAGAGCTTGAGTGAATGTTCACGTGGAACATCAGAGTGGAGAAAGTGTGATCTCTGTGACTTTACCCGTACCATGGTTGTTGGTGCCAGATGGGCTGGTCTGAGTATTTCAGAAACTGCTGATCCCCTGGGATGTACGCACACAGCAGTCTGTAGAGTTTATACAGAATATTCCGACAGATCTTCCTATTAAAGTGAATGTCGAGGCTACGTTTGGTCCTCAGAGAACATACTTGTTGCATTGGAATTTCTGTTTCTGTGCCATATGAGATGAATACAGTGCTTTTTTCCACTATTAGCAGGAGAGCCCAAACACAGTTTTAAAAATCAGGTTGCTCAGCCCAGCATGTTGGTTCTTCAAATCATTTAAGTTAATAATTGCAGGCTAAGACACTGAAATAAGCCAGCTATGGTATACAAAGCTATGTGAAAATAAATTACTCTAATATCTGGCCATATCTTCATTTTCTTCCTGAATGTCTGACTGCTAGATGTTTTGCAATATGGTTTTGATATTTTGAATAAGACACAAAAAGAGCTCAAGGCTTTTTTTTTTTTTTTAAAAACCAGTAGTAATTAAAATATTAACTATGGATTTCTTAAAAGCAGCTTTTATTAAATCCCATGCTTTTGTGGAAGAAATATTTTTCAGCAAAATATGAAAATCCAACAAAAGTCTGGCAGCTTTGCAAAATGCAGAGAAAGGTATGAGGGCAGCATGGATAGACAAGGGCAAATAGGGGAACAGGAGTAATTGTTTGCAGCAGTAATTATTTGGTTTGTTAGAACATTTTCCCCATATGGTCCACCGTTAATAAAAGTGTCAGCAGCAAAACAGGCCTGTGGGAGTGTGAGAAGGGGAAGTGCAAGCGCACATGAGTGTTGTCAGTTGCACTGGTTGAGCGAAAGCTAGAGTCACTTGGAATAGACTGAATTACCAAGGAGTTTTTCTAACACCAAGCAGGGGTGTACAAGGTTCTGAACAAAAAAGCACGAGTTAGAGAGATTTTTTCGTTTTATGAATCACACAATACTTACTGCATAAAACAAACAAAAAATAAACACCATGTAATATCTAGGGTTGGGAACTGAAATTAGGACCAAATCCAATGTGCCACGTAGCAGGTACCCATAAAAAATATAATTCTGGTTCTGTTTATGGGTTTGGGCTAATTTATGAAAAATTATAGTGTCAAATTTAACAAAGGCTACACACAAATGCTAAATATCTGCAAGTTCTTCAAAGGTATGTGGCACAAGAATGGGAGTGAGAGGCGTGGCTGCTGGAGGCTTCCAAAATAAAACTGCCTATGGCTCTTTTGCAATACTGTGAACCCCCGCCTATCGCGGGGGTTACGTTCCGGAGGCCCCCCCGCGAGAGGTGAAATCCGTGAAGTAGTGCCGTCACATTTATTTTATTTTTTATATATATTAAGGCTTTATAAACCATTTCCACTCTCTTATTAACCTTTTCCACACTCTTATAAACACGTCCTATGCTCTTAAACACTTTCTACACTCTTACGCATACGTAATTTTAACAACATATAAAATTTTACATGTGTACTTACTGCCGGTGAGATCACTTCCTGTTTACACCGCCACTGTGTATTCATCTGCTGTTTTATTTCTATTTCAATGTTCTTTTAATGTTTGCATTAAATTTTTTTTTATTTTATTTTATATTTTATATTCCAGAGTCCCGCGAAAGCCAAAAAATTCCGCGAATCAAACCTTGAAAATCCGCGATGCACTGAACCCGCGATGGGTGAACTGCGATATTGCGGGGGTTCACTGTAGTGCCAATGAGATTTCAAAAATACAACACCAAAAAATTTTTTATATCTATTGCGATAATACGTGTGTGTGTGTGTGTGTGTGTGTGTGTGTGTGTGTGTGTGTGTGTGTGTGTGTGTGTGTGAAAATTGGTTTTAAATTTGGTTTCGAAACTGGGGTCTTACATCTGCATAGCTGTACATATTTTTATATTAATTTTTATTGCATTTGTTTACATTTTCAGATTTAAAAATAGCCTCTTCAAAACGTTAATTCAGTCAACATGCTTTAATTAATGTTGTAAACTGTCAGACGTTATGTTTTGTTATCTAAACATGCTCCCATTTTACAATTTTGGAAAGGAAATGGAGAATTCATGAGCTTCGGAATCAGGATTGATAAAAATTAAAATAATATTCAACCCTAGCAAGATCACTAAATGCAAATTTTACAATCACCGCCTTCATAAACATGACCTGCAGCTCCTGCTTCACATCCTCTCTAGTGCACCTTTCTAGTAACACTACCACATGTGTTGTTTCAGGGTCTATAAAAATGGTTTTATTATCTATTGTACTCTTCACATCTCCACATTCGTCACAGTTCAGTGTTCCCATGTTTTGTATTTAAAGCATGCTATCCATGCTATTCTAACAACACTGCTGCATTATTCAGCAACATTTAGCTAATTTATGCATGTTTATGCCCTCTCTGACTTGAAAAACCACTTCTACATGTTGAAGTTGAAAATTCTTTTGCCTTCTGTCTCCTAATGCTCGATAATTATATGCCTGTACCTTTACCATATACTTACAAGGTTTTTTTTCCTTTTGATCAGACAAAAAGGCACTTGGCAGTCTCGCCCACGTCTCAAAGTGCTGTGGAGGAGCTTAATACCTTCACTGTTGTAGATTCGTAGAATTTATATTCTTTATATATATTTATATCATATATCTCACCTGGCTACAATATTTGTTAGTGAAGGTTAGGGAAGTTTGGAGCTTCTGTAGAACTTAGGTCCAAGACGAACACAGGATCTCTCATGTAGTTGATCAAGGCCTTTCATATCATTTGTATCCATTAGTGAACACTAGCATGAGATTTAGTCGAGCTAAAGTGTAACACTCTTAAAAGAAAAAAAAACGCACTAGCTTTATATTAGTTGTCTCATTTGAATTATAATATCAAGAAGACATTTTATATTTGCACCACAGAAACATTGCTTTCAGTGAAATCACATACAGATGTTGTTACATTTATTTAATTAAAACTTGATTGAGATTGATCATAGAGTTGAAAGAACAAGCTTAATATGCTTTTCCGGCATCTTTTTTACTTGATACCAGGCTCCTTAGTATAGAATAGTATATTGAAGGTTCTTTTGATTATTTGTGGAGCACTTAATGGTTAATAATCTCAGTACAAATCTTAATATATACACACACATTATATAAATTTTGCGCACACACACACACACACACACACACACACACACACACACACACACACACAGCATTCAAAAAGTATTCAGACCATTTTTTCACCATTTGTAGTGTTGCAGCCTTACGCTAAAATCATTCAAATTAATATTTTTCCTCATGAATCTACACTCAGTATCCCATAATGACAGCACAAACACGGAATTAGAAATTTTTGCAAATTTATTGAAAAAGAAAAACTGAAATGTCACGTGGACGTAAGTATTCAAACCCTTTGCTCAGTACTTAGTAGAAGCCCCTTTTTGAGCGAATACAGCCATGAGTCTTCTTGGGAATGATACAACAAGTTTTTCACACCTGGATTTGGGGATTTTCTGCCACTCTTCTGTGTAAATCCTCCGCAGCTCTGTCAGGTTT
>JAQMCW010139361.1:0-14647 GCA_030068335.1 Chrysichthys cranchii | reverse complement strand
GCTTTGATATACGAGTGCTTTGGATTACAAGCACGTCTCTGGAACGAATTATGCTCACAATCCAAGGTTCCACTGTATTAGAATAAAACGCAGTTCTGAGAATTTTTTTTTAAAAAGACTATTAATGGCTTTCAGAATTGTTTAGTTATCTCTAGTAAAAGTTGGACAAAGTTTATGAGCAGTGCATTTTTAAAACATGCAAGAAGATGAGAACATTAAATGTTCCAAAATGTAAATTTATATTATTTTACTACAACACCATTATTACAATAAAAACACGCTATAACTTAAATAAAGCACTATAATATTGACAACTAATATTATAATAATTTCTAAACCATTATTTATTAATAATTAATTGTTATACTAATACAGATTATTATTATTATTATTATTATTATTATTATTATTATTATTATTATTATTAATCATACATTAATGTTAATAAAACATGCAGTTGATTCAAATACATTTTTAGAATTTCCCACAGTGATGATATTGATCTATTCTACTCAGGTCAACATGTGAAATAATCAGTATCATGAAGCAATTAAAATGCAGTCAGGGTTCAAATAAGGTTTGAAATCTCTACCTGTGATGGAAACGATCACAACACAGTTCATCACTCCTGATACGACGGCGATTCTTCTCCAGGGTTCGTCTTTAACAGCTGTCTGGTTCTGCTGCTGCTCAGTCCCGCACATCTGGCTGTCTGGAAATGCTTTGATGAGGAGCAGATAGTTTGATGCACTTCATCATTAAACTCAGTGTTCACTTTATTTCACAGGACAATTCATGTAAAAAGCAAAACAAAACAAAGGACATCTTACACTGTTAGTTAAATGATAGGCTACATTTAATGTTTAAATATAAAATATAATCTCACCAGCTGAGAGACTCTGGATGTAAAGTCTGACTCCACTGCTGATGTCGGGAGGTGGACCAGTTTGAATACAATAATAGACTCCTAATTCATTAGTACTGATATTGTGTATGAATAAACTGCTGTTATATCGCAGTGAGAAAGTCTTACTGAAGGCCGGGTTGCTGTATTGTAGGTCCGCAGGTCTTCTTGTGAAAGAGCGTAATATTTGCACTGGAGGTTCTGACGGCTTCATCAGGAACCAGTACACATCTTTCACAGCCACCTCACACTTTAGAGTCACATTTTGTCCCAAATCTACCGACTTCTCTGTGAAACTTTCTGCAGCTCCACAGCACACAAGTAGATCTAGCAAAAACGGAAAAAAACACACAAACAGAGACTTTGTAATAACGTAACATCATTTCAAATTAAAACGCTGACCTGATGTAAATAAACTCACAGAAGTGAAGCTGGATGATCCTCATGGTGAAGCTTGAACACCCTGTAAAACCTCTGAAGACTCTACAGTCACTCACTGAGCAAACATCAGATACAGAGCGAGTCGAACTGTGATCTGACCACAACTATTTATTTATGTCTTCCACGTACGTTTCCTCCAGATATTTCATGAGGCTAAAAAACAAAACACCTGCATGCACGAAGGAGAGACAGCAGTATTTATTATATAAAGGAGAGATTTTTCAGTCTTCAGGGGAAACTTTATTTAACGTTAGAAACATTTCTTACAATATTAACACCCATGGACCCGTGTTCATACACTGTGAATAAAAAACCCCGTGGAAACGGTGAGACTGGAGGGGGACTATGTGAGGGAGTTCTGGGTAAACTTGGCCCAGTTAAACTGTGAAACTAAAATCAGTAAAGGAAGAAGAAAAGAAATGCAGAAACAGAAAAGGGGGGGGGGGATAAATAATGAAAACAAATCAAATAATGTATAAAAAGGTACTATAATGATTAAAAAAGGAAAAATAATAAGATGACAATAAATGCTTTTCTTTAGTGATTTCTCTAATTCAGTGTGAATGCAGTTGTGGTTTGATTCAGGAAGGGAGACATCATGGCAGAAGCAGAACACTGTTAAGGTATCAACAACAACAAAACCTCACCTGGAGCAGTATTTTTTCTTTTTACTCATACACAGGCCCGTGTGTGTGTGTGTGGGCATGTGTGCACATGTGCATGTGAGAGATACACACACTAAAATATGTATGTAGGATGTTAAAAAAAAAAATAGACACCACTTCTGAAATAATTGATATCTCTCTATAAAAAAGTATTTCCCATTTTAAAGAAGCCAGATTCAGAGCCATCCTCTCTCTATAACCATCGTCCTATCTCCAATCTCCCCTTCTTGGCCAAAGTACTGGAAAGAGTGGTCACCACACAACTTCAGTCTTTTCTTACTGTTAATAATCTGTACGAGCTTTTTCACTCTGGGTTCCGCCCACATCATAGCACAGAGACTGCCCTCCTGCGTGTTGTCAATGACCTTCTCCTGTCTGTTGATAGTGGTTTATTCAACATTCTTATTCTCCTGGACTAAAGTTCTGCTTTTGACACATTGTCCTCATGACAATGTACTCATTTCCTGTTTGTCAGCTATCAGTGTTTCAGATTCCACCCTCGTCTGGTTTTAGTCATACCTCTCCAACAGACAACATGTCGTCACACTAGGCCAACACAAATCAACAACTTCCTTGTGGTGTCCCTCACGGTTCTGTTCTTGGGCCCCTTCATTTTCTCATATATATCTTGCCCCTTGGCCAGATTATTCACAACCATAGTCTTCGTTTCCATTGCTACGCTGATGACATTCAGTTATATCTCACAGCGCCGTGCCCCGCTGACCCTCCTCCCAGTTCCACCCTTGCTGACTGGCTATCAGACTTAAGGTCATAGTTGCAACTTGACTTTCTCAAATTTACAGATAAAACAGAAATTTTACTTCTCTCTCGCTCTCTCTCTCTCAAAGCCTCACTGTTCAATTCTTCTACTTTCTGTGTCAACACTGATGGTGTACTGGTGAACTCATCACCGGTTGTCAGGAACCTTGGAATACTTTTTGACCTTATTCAGTTTTGATTCCTCTGAATTAGAAGACGGCATTGACTCTGAGACATGAGACGGTGTAGGCCTTGAGTCAGGAGATGGAGTCGCCTCCGAGACAGGAGATGGTGTAGGCCGTGAGTCAGGAGATGGAGTCGCCGCCGAGACAAGGGCTGGTGTTGGCTCTGAGACAGGAGACGGAGCTGGCTCTGATTTGGCTACTAATGACATCAGCAGATATGGGAGGAGCTACCACCAGAAATTTGCTGCCACTTTGATGAAACATGGAGGCTTCATGAAAGCAGTGGAAAAATCAAGCCAGCAGTGATCTGTGGAAGAGGCAATATTTTGATTCCTTCATAAACCACTCTGTCTATCTCTATGTCTGCGTGTTCATTTTTCTCCTCTCTCTTCACCAGGGGACAGATGCCTGATGGTTTCAGCTGTAAAACTAGACAAATTCTGGTAAAGACTGGAGGAGAGGTGCATTGGGAAGCTGCACGATTGCCTTGAGGTTAAAGATCATCCCGGAGCACTGAGGTTGCCCTGCACTCGCAAGAACCCCATACAAACAAGTATTGTTGGAAATGTGAAAGCAAGCAAGAAGCAGCCTTTTAACTTTTCCCATCTCTCCCTTTCTCCTACAAAGTCACACATGTTCACACACCAAGGGGGACACTGATCACAAGGAAAAGGATACACTTCATTTTCCCACACAGCGAGAGATATGAAACGGTTGTTTTTTTATTATTGGAGTGTCACTCGAGTCAAGTGCAAGTGAGTGTCGATGTGCGTGAGTCACTGGCCCAGAATACTTTCGAATGTGCAGATACAGGAAGTCACAGTAGAGCAACACAGTTCTCAAGACACAAGATCCCAGTCTACTGGAGCTATGAGAGAGACCGTACAGTGCATGGGATACGACCAGTACAAGGGCTTCTCCGGGGACATGTACAAGAATGAGGAGCTCTAAAGTATGGTAAGTACTGAACTCCGAGCTCGGGCATGTTTCCATCTGTAATTTATTAGATATTGTTCAGATAACAGATTCAACAGATGTGTGTTACAGTCAATTCTATATTGAGGTGTACAAGATATAATGTCATACGCATGGACAGTAAACAAAATACAGCGAATTAGCTACACCGTGCATTTCATAATGATGGTCTCAAAAGCCAAAGCAAGACAAAGTGCACAGTGTTCTGTATAACCAGCAATGCTTAGTGCAAAAAGAAAAAGTCTAAATAATAATAATAATAAAAAAAAAAAGATCTCGTCATATTGTTTTTAAAAATAAAAAAAGATTAAGATAATGTAAAAAAAAAATATATATATAAATTTCTTCTGTGTCAGAGGAGTAAAGTAACATGAGTAAAGCCTGGCAGATAGTAATTATCCTGAATTTGTAATAATTACACCAATCTTATCCCTTTAATTCCTGAACCAAGAAATAAAATGACAGAAAATTCAATTTTTTTTAAAAATTTGAAGTCTTTTAGTCCCTTTAACAAAATATAAAACAATAAATAAATATAATTTGCAATTTTTTTTGTATTGTATTTGATACTTTGGGAATTACACACAATTTGGGCACCATTACACACAAGGTCTCAGAAATGCATGGCGCGGCGGGCTAGGGCACCATACTACAAATCCGGGGACCCGGGTTCGATTCCGACCTGCGGTCATTTCCCGATCCCTCCCTGTCTCTCTCTCCCACTCACTTCCTGTCAAAATCTCTACTGTCCTATCCAAAAATAAAGGCCAAAAAAAAAATCTTTTAAAAAAATAAATAAATAAAAATTTTTAAAAAATGAAAAAATAAATGCATGCATCAAATATGATACGCACGGCACTATAGGGTTATTAATGTGAGGAGTTTTCGTAACACTCTATATGACCTATACAGAATTTTAGGCAGAAAAGCAGCCTGAACCTGAACCTAGTATTACTTCTATGACAGAGAATATGAAAGATGTTTTTAGCATGGTGTTATACAACCTGCAACCTGTTGCCTTCAAAATGGTGCCAATAATTGTAGAGGACACTGTATATATGGGTACAGAGAAGAAAATCACCCCCACTTTTTTTTTTTTTTTGCTTTACAGCCTTAAATGAAAACACACAAAGCCATATTTTTTCCAGCTTTACTTCCTCAATGCAATCTATAACATCCAAGTGAAAGATTTCACAGTTACAGTTCTGAAGACTTTTAAAAACATACTGAGATTAATAAAGGATCACATTAACAATATTTGTAAACTCAGATGCAAGTAACCCTCTTTTCCATTGCAGACCAGGGTTACTGGCTTCCACCTGTGATCCACTGTAATCAGTGTGACTAGTGAAGCATAAAAACAGCTGTTCCTGGAGCATTCCCTTGCTTGGTAGGGCAACAGACAGCAAACAGCTGACTATGGTGGCAAGCCACTTTCTAAAGATCTCAGGGACAGAGTTGTGGACAGATATAAAAGGCAGGAGACGGATAAAAAGAAAAGAAAAGAAAAGAAAAGAAACTAAGGCCTATCAATCCAAAGTCCATCATAAAGAACTGGCAAGTGTTACTTGGTACTACCAGGACCTTCCCTGGATCCGGCCGTGCCTCCAAACTGGATGGAAGAGCAAGGAGGAAACTGGTAAGAGAGGCTACCAAGAGACCAATGGCCACTTTGAAGGAGTTACAGGATTTTATGGTGAAGAGATCACTGTGTGGATGTGACAACAATTTCACAAGTTCTCCGCAATTGTGGCTTGTTCAGGAGGGTCGCAAGGAAAAAGCCACTTCTCAAGAAAGGCCACATTAAGGCTCGTGTGATCTTTGCCAGACTGCACCTTGAAGATTCTGATGCCAAGTGGAAAAAGGTCTTATGGTCAGATGAGACCAAATTCAAACTATTTGGCCTCAATACCAAACGATACACCTGGAGGAAACCCAATACAGCTCACCATCCACAACTCACCACACCGACAGTAAAGCCTGGAGGTGGCAGCATCCTGTTGTGGGGGTGTTTCTCTGCCGCAGGGCTTGGGGTTCTCGTTAGGGTAGAAGGAAAAATGGGTGGGTCAAAATATTGTCAAATTCTTGAGGAAAACCTCCCACCCTCTGCCTGGAAGTTGAAGATGGGCAGAATGTTCACCTTTCAACACGACAACGACCCGAAACACACAGCGAAATTGACCACACAGTGGCTGAAGGAGAAAAAAGTGAATGTCCTCGTGTGGCCCAGTCAGAGCCCAGACCTAAATCCCATTGAAAACCTGTGGAAATATTTGAAGACACCAGTCCACCAACGCTCACCATCCAATCTGACCGAACTTGAACAGTTCCGTACAGAAGACTGGGCAGATGTTGCTCAATCTAGATGTGCAAAGTTGACACAGAAGTATAAGAACAGACTTAAAGCTGTCATTAAAGCAAAAGGTGGTTCAAGAAAATCCTGACATTTGGGGGGTGATCCTTTATTAACCCCACTATGTCTTGTTTTTGACTTTTGATTTTTCTGAACTGTAGCTGTGATATCTTTCACTTGGATGTTACAGGTTGCATTGAGTGAGTAAAGCTTTTTGTGTGTGAGAGAGACATGCATCACATACCTAAACATTGTTGCAGCACATACTCAGAGGTCTCGACAAGTCAGAGCTGTTTTGGGGGCACATAAATGCTCAATTAGACTTACACTTAGACACAAAAAAGAATTAATACAATGGATTGAAATGAAATACGCCACTATACAAATTATAGTTCTTTTTTACAAATGATAATACACCAACGAACATGTTTCACTTTTTTTTTTAAAGGCAATGCTACTGACCAATATGTTGTTCTTTATGTTTTCTTCGGAATATCAAATAGCTATTGCCATTCAAAGCATCACCCCTTGCCATTAGCAGGCAGAATGTTTGGATAGCGCTTGTGCCGTGCGGATAAATGTTACCATCTGAAAGGCTGCACGAGGACAGACGCTGTGATTCTCTTATACTTACTGAATTGCTGTTTTTTATTAGCTAGCTAATTTATTGCTAATTTAGTTAGTAATCAAGTTGTACACACACAGATAACTTTTACTAATGCTGAGCAGGGCCTTCCTTCGCTCACAAAGCAGCCTCAGCTGTTCATGGCATGGATTCCACAAGACATCTGAAACGTTCCTTCGAGACTCTGCTCTGTGTTGATGTGGTTGCATCACACAGTTCCCACAGATTTTTATGCGTTGGAGTTTGTCAGCGAGGAGGTCACTGAAGAACACTGAGCTCATTGTCACTGAGTGTTAAAAAAACAATCTACAACGATTTCTGCTTTGACATGGAGCATGATCCATGCAGGAAGCAGCCCTAAACTGTGGCCCTGAGACGACGCAGATGGTCAGCAACAGCACTCGGATAAGCTGTGACATTCAAGCCATGACTGATTGGTATTACCAGGCTCAAAGTGTTCCTGGACAACATTCCCTACACCACTGACGCAAGGCGGCTGGCACTGAATTCTGACGGAAATCCAGTTTCAGCAGACCAGGCTAGGGTCCTCGGTAAAGTTTTGGTCACCCTGTGCCCACCGCAGCCTCGGCTTTAAGATCCTAGCTAACAGAAGCAAAATTGCTCGATTGCGCTTGCATGTTCGATGTGTGGTGTGTTCTGAGAAGCCTCTCTGATCACCACCACCGTACAGAGCGGTTATCTGAGTTACCCTAGCCGTTCGGTCAGCTCGTTCTCCATCGGTCTGTCTTATCAACAAGGCATTTCCGCCTGCAGAAATTTCACTCGCTGGAGTTTTCCTTTACTGCACCAATAAATAAAAATCACTGATAACACCTTTTTTTGCGCTTTTCTGCTGGTTGCCTTTTTGACGTTACCTGAAGCTTCTGGGCCGTCTCTGCTTTATTTTATGTGTATGCCTGATGAGACATCAGCATGTACGAGTGGGTGTACAGGTGTTCCTTATAAAGTGCCCAATTAGCGTATTAAAAAGAAATCCTCGAGGCCGATCAAAAATCATTTTAACAGGGGAAACCTGAAGATTTTAGAATGTTGAGGAGGATGTTTTGTGGGAGTCACAAAACCCACACGAGCGGAAAATCTCCAAACTTCAGCGCCCGTCGCAGCAGCACGGCTTTGGTTTATATTTCCTGCAATAATCAAGAATGAGGTCTGGACATACTAAAGCTCTCAGCTAAACCCTGCGTATGAAACTAACCCGACCGCTTGGAATCACCAGACTTAACCCGATAATAATAACCTCTATCACAGCAGTGAGGCGATCCCTGCTAAATCAACTAGCACATCTTGACTATTCTTTCCACCACATCTTGACTAATAGTATCCCCGCCCCGCCCCGGATATTATTATGCCTTCTCCTCCAATAAATACTAATACCATACAGACTGAAATAAGAAACAAGCATCTGCAAAATGCTGCAAACTGTGTAGAAGTGATAAATACTACAGAAGAGAAGCTGCTAGAAGATCCTTTTTGTCGTCTTCAGATCGTTCAGTTGATCAGCAGAACGCATCCCAGCAGGAAAAGCATACGGCTGTCTGGTTGTCTCTTGACATTTCCATTTTTGGCCTCTGTAAAACACACACATACAAATCAGGCGATTACCATTATAACCAGTAAGTGCTTTTATGATACACAAAGTTGACGGGTTGTTAGCTCTACACTGTATCGACACTTAATGACCTTCATTTTTATTATTCCTGCCTGCAGCTGCACTCTTACTGCCTGCTGCAGCTGGGTTGAGAAACTTTCCACAGTGCTCAGAAAGTCACCCTGGGTTACTGGAGCTACTCCACGATGATAATCGTGGAGAAAAAAAATAACTGGGCCTCATTTAGGAGGCTGAGAACACCAAAATGACACTGTGCAGTAAAACGTCTGGTAACGTGGCCCATTGGCTACAGGCGCGCACACACACACACACACACACACATCACATATGAACGTGTGAATATATACACAGACGTCTCAAAAGTAAAAAGACACCATCATTTTTGGCATTTTTTTTCTCTAGGAACGTCCTTCTGGCTGCTCGGCCATAGTCGGCAAGTTGATGGAGATCCCTCACAGAAGTACTCTGACTCACTTGGAGTCGCTATGCAACATCAGCGGCCTTCCAGCGGGGATTTATTTCTCTCACCAATCCACTTGACGGACTGAGGACCCTTGTCCAAGGGCCTAGGTCGACCTAAGCGGGATGCTGGTGATTCCTTTCCTTTGCTTTTGAATTGTACGATCACTCTGTTGACTGGAACAAGAAGAATCCCAAGGTTTTGTGCAATCATACGCTGGCTAAGTCCACCCTCAGACTGACCCCCAATACAAATTCTTTGAAAATCACACAACTCTTTGGATTTTGGTGTTCGCCGCATGGCTAGTCGCTCTAAACTATTAATATCCTGTAATCTGACATGAACAATAATCAGATATTAACAAGTTTGAAGCACCAGGTGGTGTCCGCATGGATGAAACATAATGAGGCTGTGCTTGATCGACACGCTCCACAACAACGTCTGTGATTTCGGTTGGTGTGAAACAGAAATGCCAATTTGTTCAAAGATTATCAGGACATTTTCTTAGCTCCATCTTCAATTCAGCTAAAATGAAACTGCTGAGTAGGAGACCTTCAGAGCTTGTGATGGTGTGCTTCTGGCTTGGGCAACCTTTATAAACCTTTGGCCTTCTGGTTTTTCATGATTTTTTTCTTTATTATTATTATTATTTTGTTGGAATCTGCTGTTAGAAAACAGAAACTGTGAAACTGTAACCTTGTGTGGTTTTTGTGGTGGTGACACCTCCACACAAACTTCACAAATGTTGTGCGTTCAGGTGATGTTCTACAAACTACTGATGTTCTACAAACCCCCCCCAACACACACACACACACACACACACAATTTTCAGTTAAATACTAGAGCCTGTACTGCATGGGAACATCAACTGGGTCTGGTCCAGAGACCACATGCAGTCCACTAAGGTTGGAAGGTTTCTCTTCATGCACTTTGCTCTGAAACCTTTTCACAAAACTTCCTGTTTTTACTTTCATAACAAAACCAGACTTTCACATAACTTGACAGCTCTAATAAGAACAGCTTTGCGGTTGAAGCACTGTGCGAGAGAAGAAAAAAAAATGCTTTGTTTCAATCTACACCACTAAAAATCTTTATCTACGGGATCGGCTTCCCGTCTTGCAGGTACTCTTGGACGATGACAGGGCATGAAGGCAAAAAGACCTGGAAAATAATGAACAGCAAACGAACGTGCAAGTGTGGTGCCCTGTTTTGCAAACATGCACATACAAACATGATGTATGGAATTGCACAAGCATGCCACAGTTAAGGGGGAAAACAACAACAACAAAAAAAATAACCTTCTGCAGGAAAGCAAACCTGTGGGCGCCAAGCCGAGCCCAGGATCAGTCCTGAGTGCGGATTCAAGTCAGCTGGAGGGTAAAAATCTCCCTAAAGCTCATCAGCTGTAGAGGATAGGATGTTAAGACTTGAAGAGATGAAAACAGAAAGCTTTCATGATCGTCATCATCGTCATTAGCAGCAGCAGCAGCAGTAGTATTGCATGATTACCTCAGGAAGTGAATTTGAAAAGTAAGTCATCTGCACACACCTGTAACATTCAGTTGTACTGTCTGTGGAGTAACTGAGGAAACCAAGTTGCAGGTGTAAGTTCCCGTATCAGACGTACTCAAGTTGAGCAGTTTGATTGAAAAGTTGCCTTTTTTTATCTCTTCTGGAAAAATTTCGACTCTGCCCTTGTACGCCAGGTCCTGCTCATCAAAGTCTGCTTTGCCGTCGATGATGTCACACACCGTTGTTCTGTCCCTGTATCGCCAGAACACGCTCGGTTCAGTCTGATTGCTTGAGCATGGTAAGGTGACGAGGCTTCCCTGAGGAGCATTTATGGTAATACTCTGCACTGACACTGAAAAACAAGAACAAGAACACATAAACGAACTATCTCCGGTGACCGTACACCATGGATACTCCGGGCAGAGAATGTGGCTGCACAAGTCTTCCAATTCCCAGGAACTGCAAGACTTCTTAGTTCGGCGTTTTGTACAACTGTGTGCGTCCAACTTTGTGGCAAGAGTTTAAAAAGGAACCACATATGGTCGGGTGTCCACATACTTTCGACCATACAGTGTATGTGACCTGGGGACTATTTTTTCACTCTATAAACAAATTTATCATTTGTAATTCATTAATTACTGTTGGGTTTTCTGGACGGCGGGTGACCGCGTATATAGAAAATAGAGCTGCGTGGGTGTGCGTTAGGCGCAAAAGCCGAGTTTTGTGGATTGGCCCTTCGGGTTCGTCTCTCAGTACAATTTAGGACAGTAAATACTTCGCTCCTCGCGCAAAAACTTTGTACGGGTCCGTGTTAAGTACTCACCTTTGTTCATCAGAAGCAGTAAGGCGTAGATGATACGATATCTGTGGGAAAAATAACAAAATAAGTTCACGGTACATTTTTTCCCCCATAACCATAACAGACGTGTAGGGTACCGTAATTTGTAACTACAAACTGGAGACGGTGGTTTGCAATAGGTCGATAAAACCAAACCGCAGCCGTTAATGCTACTGAATTTTAGCATTTACCATGCATTTTAGAGCTGGGCGATAGATCGATAAATTTATCGCATCGCAATGTGAAAATTCATCCTGTCAGCCAAGTGAATATCCCGAGTGTCGTGATTGAACAGAAATATCTTTTGTCTTTTCCCCACTAGATATGGACAGGTGGCTGCAGTGTTTTTACCCCCATTGAATAAACCAAATCATCAGTCTGTATAATGTAGCATGACACGTAGAGCTAGCTTAAAAAACATTAGGCCTATTATATTGCAATCTTTCTGCCGTAACTGGAGTAACTAGAGGAGCAGGCATCGGGGCACGGGCGGCAGGAAAAACAGGGCTTTCTTAACCCAAACCTGGAGTAGGCAGGAGGAAAACTGGATGGTAAACAAAAGCAAAGCAAATACAGTTGGAGATCCAGAGCAAAGAGCAGCACTGGAGCTTATGCATGAGCGCATGGGGTGTTTCTGTGTGCCATCTGCATGTTCTCCCCGTGTCTGCTGGGGTTTCCTCTCACAGTTCACAGACATGCAAAGAGGGCATTGGGCTGAATGTCTACTCTAAATTGTCCCTAGGTGTGAATGAGAGAGAGTGAGTGGTTGTCTGTCCCTATGTGTCGCCCTGCGATCGATTGGCGACCTGCCCAGGATGTACCCCGCCCTTCGCCTCGCCCAAAGTCCACTGGGACTGGCTCCAGCGTCCCCCCGGCAACCCTAAACAGGATAAAGCGGCGGAAGATGAATGAGTGAGTTTACGTTTAATATCTCACCTATTAAACACATTTGTGTTTAACCCCAGGTCATGCTGCTTCCTAAACACGCCGCTGAACTTTATCACCAGGTTGCGTGTTATAAAATCAAAACTAAAAGATTAAAAATACCTACAGTTAAAAGTCAAATCTAGCTCCTTTCGCAGAACATTAATGTTGAGGGCCATGTTCCCTAACCGATCACCAAGAGTCTGACGTGGCGGTGTTCCCTCGTGCATTCCGAGTCCTCAGCACGACAGTCATTTTCTTTCTGATGTAACGCGGCGTGAATCCTCCACCTGTCAGGACGAACTGGGGTGCATTCACACGCCACACCTGCGCTATACATGAAGCTCTGACAGGAACGCAGGACCTCTATGGATATGCTGCGGGATATGACAGGAGACTCGTGTGCTTGTGCTTTAGAAAACTGATGATTGGCAGGGTGCTGGAGCTGGGGGTTAAATATAAACTTCTCCTCAGCCTCAAAGTCCAATCAGAAGCCCTGGGAGTCCATGAACTCGGATTACCTTGCTGTTATGTAATGGGAAAGCAAACATCCTGCATATATAACCTGGACACAAGTTCTTAGGTTTCTCAGATGGTACTACGAGGACCTGGAGAGCAATTTCAGCTTCAAGTTAAATTTCGGAACCTGGACTAATTTTGGGTGTATGGACAGGTTTTTTTTTTTTTTGTTTGTTTTGTTTTTTTTATGCACGTGCAACTTATTTGGTGGTCCAAACAAACAAACAAACAAACCAAGAAGAAAAATACTGGACGGGCCTCAGTTTTAAACAGTTACTAAACACACCCAAATGGCTTAGCTAGCTAGCTGGGTGAAGTCTAGCTCATTTGACACGCATAAACTTGTTTTAAAACGGAGGTAAAGTTTAGTGATAAACTAGACAAAACGTTATTCAGGTAGCTAGCATCATCAAACAAACCGACGTATCTACACTGAGGCGACGTGCCCTGGACCACGCTAACAGGACCGGATTTATCCGGTTCTTCTGGTTTTTCTGGTTTTTCCCACAGCGCGCGCGCCATAAGGCGTTAGCTTTAAGCTAGGAACAAGAATCATCCCAAACAAGAGCACCACAGATAAAAATATATATATATAGAGAGAGAGAGCCACCGGACAAAAGCTTCACGTACCTCCCGTCCATGTCGACAAACATGCTCAAGACAGCTAAAGAAATAAAATGTAACAATATATAATATACATATTTGTGTGTGTGAAAATACGTATTAATGGCAATAACAATGTTGATGTCCACCCGCCTTGACCTATTCAAACACGGTTGGGGTCAAAGGCAAACACCTACGTCACATCCGGGATATTAATCCTAATCACATGCAGCTCTTGTGTTAGAGTTTATTCTGCATTAATAATAGAGCGACGTAAATATCACTGAGCCTAGGGATAATACTGTTTGTAAGGCACTCCCGGGGGATTTTTCCTAGGCCTGAGGAAACGGCACTGTACATACTATATACGAGATCATTTTAGTGTTTGCAAAATACACGGACACGTCAAAAGTAATTAAACACCATCATTTTTGGATGTTTTTGTGTGAGAGTGTGTGTGTGTGTGTGGGGGGGGGTTTCTAGAAACTTCCTGCTGCTTGGCCGTAGTCGGCAAGTTGGTGGAGATCCCTCGTAGAAGGACTCCAACTCACTTGGAGTTGCTCGACGACATCAGCGGCCTTCCAACGGGGATTTATTTTCTCAACAATCCGCTCGACGGTCTGAAGACACCTGTCCGAAGGCCCAGGTCGACCTCAGCAGGACGCTGTTGATTAATTTCCTTCGCTTTTGAATTGTATAATCATACGCTGGCTAAATCCACCCTCAGACAGACCCACAATACTCTGCTCAGCTGATTGCAGACACTACACACAAACTGGACGACATTTGCCCTGATGCACCTAAATTTATCTTGGGAGATTTTAATCACTGTGATGTGAGTAGGATTATGAGAACTTATGAACAATATGTAACTTGCATTACAACTCAGAGAAAGACCTCTATTGATCTTTGCTATGGGTCAGTAGGTGGAGCTTACAGCTCCATACCCATGCCTTCCTTGGGAGCCTCCTACCACAACAGCATGTACCTCATGCCAGTGTATAAACCCTCCTTCAGACGCTTAGAACATGAGGAGAGAACTGTGAAACTCTGGTCAGAGGATAGTATCGCCTCTCTCCAAGCATGTTTTGAGTGTACTGACTGGGAGTGCTTTCAGGAGGGGTCTGAGAACATTGATGAACTTGCTGACACTGTATCATCATACATCACATTCTGCGTGGACATGGTCATCCCAACTAAGAAGATTGTCACTTTTTCGAATAATAAACCATGGGTGACGAAAGAACTTAAATC
>JAQMCW010139322.1:0-14660 GCA_030068335.1 Chrysichthys cranchii | reverse complement strand
TCTTTTAATGTTTGAATTAACATTTTTTAAATTATATTTTATATTTTATATTCCAGAGTCCCGCGAAAGCCAAAAAAGTCCGCGAATCAAAATTTGAAAATCCGCGATACACTGAACCCGCGATAGGCGAATCGTGATATTGCGGGGGTTCACTGTAATACCAATGTATTAATCACTAAATCCTAGCCAATCATAACCTGTTGTTGCATATTCTGGACTATAAGACATTTAGATTTTTGTAGTACAGCAGATGCTGTGACTTTCAACAGAAAACCAGGTAGTTTTTAGAAGTTCTTGTAGCTTAGATGAAATGCACTGATTGTCTTTTTTTTTCTGAATGTACTTTTAGGACAAGTTGGCTCACCACCGCTGGCTGGTCAGTTTCACCTTTGGAGAGAGGAACACGGCCACCCATGAATACAAAAAGCTCAGCACTCTGCTCAAAGACTCCCACATACAGGTTAAGGCTTGATGCACTGGTTGTGTGACATTGGTGCAGCTCTGAGACCAAGATCAAGGACTTTACCAGAAAAAGGTCTTTTGGTGTGGAGATTGTAGGCTTGAGTTCTAACAGTTTCCTACTCCACTCATGGGCATTCATCAGGGCTAGCTTTTGTCTCGCAGAGAGATATTAGGCAATCCTAAGTGTCTGTAAGCTCAGCTATAAACAGCACAGAGTTATTAATACTCTTCTCTAAGTGTATTCAACTGCTCAGTGGTGTTGGTGGGGTAGGTTAACAAAAACACGGTGACGTATTAGCCATCTCCCACCTGAGACTAAATTAGGAGAACATCTGGATATAAATTCTAACCAAATTGTCATTAGTCTTCTGAAAACCTGGACTTTGGCTGATGTGTACTGTGTATTTCTTTTTTTCTTAGTACAGGGAGTCCTCGGTTTACGGCGTCGTCGACCTACGGCGTTTTCGTGGTTACGTCGGTCGCCATCTCCCATAAATTTATTAAAAAGTCTTAGAAAGAGGCTGTGTTTACATTCGCCGTTGATATTTAAATGAACGCGGTGCTCAGGATTGACCTGTCAACCAAACCCGACAGAGTTCTTATACACCCTGAGTACAAACGTTCGGACCAATCAGAATCGAGTCCTTCGCCACGCCAGCCAATCTGCGTGATGGGTTTTCTTTTTTCTTTTCGTTACCTGTTTGGAGATCTGGGTGCTGTATTAGGCTGTTTTAACCTTATACAGTGTTGTACGGTGTGTGAGATCTGACTAACGGCGAAAATCGTGTTACGCTGACACGTAGGAACGGAACTCTGCCGTAAATCGAGGACCCCCTGTATAATAGATTTTCTTGCTATTAATATATATGCAGTGTGATGTGTAGTTTCTGCTGTTCTTTTATTTCATAGATGTAACTCTCTGTTCTTGTATTATGTGTAATCTGTATGATTGCGCAGGTAGGGAAGGTGGACTGCATGTCCGAGGCAGAGCTGTGCGCTTCCCTCTACATCCACAAGCCCTGTGTGGCTGTTTTTAAAGGCCTCGGTGTTCGCAACTTCGAGATCCACCATGGTGCGTTCAAAGACCTAACAGTCCCGTGTGTCGTCGGGAAATGTCAAGTCGTAATATCTGTGCGCCTTAGAGACGTGTGGGGGGGATTCAAAACCAATTCCAAAATCTGTCACTGTGATGTTTCAGTGATTTGAGCTATATATAAACGGCATGCCTTTTTTGTTTTTGTTTTCAATTTTTTTTTTTTTAAATTATTTGTCTGAAATGTATTCAAATGTTGGGATATAATAGAGAATGTGTCTGTAAGACAAATAATTTTAGTACAATGTAATGTTGAAGTTAGCAACAAACAGTGCTGTGCTTTTTCATGGCTGGTCATGGTGACGTTTTTGCTTTGTCATTTGTCCTTAGGTAAAGATGCACTGTATAACATTGTGGCGTTTGCTAAAGAGAGCGTGAGCGCCCACGTTACCACTCTGTGGCCAGAGAATTTCCCCCGGGACAAGAAGGAGCCCTGGCTGGTGGACTTCTTTGCCCCGGTGAGTCATTTTATTTATTAATTTTCTAATTTTGGTTTAAGGAAATAATTTGATGGCAATATGACATCATGCGGGTGCAATAATACTGATTTTATACTGAATCATTCAGTGATGCAATGTAAAATTGGGGCAGTGGTACCCTAGTGGTCAGGGCCCTTGAATCGGAAAGTTGTGGATTTCACGGTGTCGCGCTGTGCTGTGCTGTGGTGTGTTTCACCCGTGATAAGTCACTAGTATCACTTCACTTCACTTCTATAACACTGTAGGTGTAAACCCAAACCCCCTTTATTGACCTTGGCCTTGTGTGATGCAGAATTACTCACCGCACTTGTGGTTTCTCAGACTTTACAGGTGTGTCGTGATGAACATGTGGACCAGCATGCACATTGCTAAAAGTGTGAATATGTGTGTATGTTGTAGTGGTGTCCCCCATGTCGTGCCCTGCTTCCTGAACTCAGAAAAGCCTCCATTCAGCTTCATGGCCAGTTGAAGTTTGGTACTCTGGACTGCACCATCCACGAGGGGCTGTGCAACACGGTGAGCAGCAACACTCCACCCAGACCTCGCTGCTGATTAATTCCATGTTATTTCATTTTTTAAAGTACCGAAGCTGGCCAGCTCACCCTTCCCATAATTCTCTGGACCAAGTAGCGAGTCGGCGTTTTCAAGGAGATCCATGTTCCAATAATCCGCCATCCTAGGCCATCCAGGTTTTAAAATCATCTTGAAATTAAAGATATTTTTGCAGAGTATCTATATTTTACATTCTTTTGGCCGATTCTGTGTTTGCGTACGGTTATTCGGCACATAAAGGACAGCGCTGGCCTCGGCCCTAATGTGGGCGGCTGCAAAGGAAAGAGAAGATCAAGTGTATTTTGTTCAAAGCTTCCACGTATGACGTGTGAATGAAGAAAAAGTTTGAGATTGGATCATTGAAAAATGGTTCGTTAACAGTAAATTTGCTGAGGTTTCGCTGCACTAAAAGCTAGTAAGTAGAGGTCACGTGCTTTCAAAACAAAAACATCGCATTGGATTCTGGGAAGGGGGAGCCTGCTCCTTTAATGTATGCTTCAGTGAGGCAATCGTTACAACCCTGCGTTCACACTAGCGATCATTCGTATTCTGTGTAGTCGTGTGTCATGGAGCCTACAGTATGTCAAAGATGGAATGAAATAAGGAATATGAGATAGAAGTGCAGATTGTTCGCCTTAATATGAGGATGAACGATGTAAATCGGTTGGACAGTGTAGGAATTACAGCACTTTTTATATGTAGACCAGCCCTTTTAAGACCCCAGAAGTAATTGAACACTTGGCTGCTTAGCTGTTCCATGGTCAGGTGTGCGTTATGCTTCTCCTGATGATATAAAACCCATTCACAAGAGTTTGCCAGATCAAGAACACCCTCCATGAAGTAGACTTGTCTGTGTCAAAGTCAGCAATCAAGAGGAGACTTCACCTGAGTGAAGATAGAGGGTTTACCACAAGAAGTTAACCACCGATAAGTGTAAAAACAGGAAGAACAGATTAGAGGTTGCCATGGCGTGTACAGCTGCTAATGAAGCTGGTTGGAACTGTGATGTGACTGTGATTCTGAAGTGTACAGGGCTGTATTATCTGTTCAGATCCAGCCAGATGCATCAAAACGCATTAGATGGTGTGTCACGGTGCAGGCGGACGACGCGCCGAAGCGGACTTCGAAAGCAAACCAAGCCTTTTTTTTTTATTATTATTATTATTATTATTATTATTTTTTTTTTTTTTTTTTTTTTTTTAAGAATTTGGATGTTCTGCAATGGCCAGGTCAATAATCACCTGACCTGAATCAAGTTGAGCTCTATTTCACTTGCTGAAGGCAAAACGCACGAAGAACAGACAGGAAGTGAATACAGCTTCAGTAAAGAAGTAGAAGCAAGGCAGTGTCTGGTGAGGTTTATGGGTTCCAGACTTCAAGTAGTCATTGCTCGCCAAGGGTTTGCAACCAAGTGTTAAAAACGACACTTTAATTTATGAGCGTTTGTGTGTCCAGTTTCTTTTCGTAACTTAAAAAAAGGAGGCGGGTGTGTGTGTTGTATATTAAAACGTGCTGTAGTTCCTACACCTTTCTCCTCATGTAGATGCAAGTACCCTCAAATTAATGCTGAAACTCCTATATTCTGTGATAGACGGCAAAAAATGACTAACGTTGTCAATGGCCAAATCTTTATAGACCAGACTGTAAATTGGTTTAGCAGAATATCACTTTTTTTAATTTATTTATTTTATTCATGCATTATTATTTATTAATTAAACTTGTATGGAAAATGATGGAGAGCGCATGGTAGGGGTTACTTAATAATAAGTAATACGTTAAAGGTGATTAATTAATGGAATGGTTTTAAAGATGAAAAAGGTGGAAAAAGAGCGAAAGTGAAATCGAGAGGCTTTTCCGAAGCTGTACGCATTAGTACAAGAAGTTCTGGGTCTGCTTTTCGACACCTACACGTTGCTCAAGCAGGCTGTGGGATGAGTACGGAGTATGCAGTTTGCTCATATGTCTTTGTAAGGTCATGTTAAAGGAATCGTCTTAATTTGCAATATTTTGTGAATTTGCCTCAGGTCCCCTTTGGTATGTTGTTCTTTAAAGGTTGCAGGCAAAAAACCCACAAAAAACCACGAAACACCGGAAACCCAGATTTGTTTTCCACCTTTCTTTCTATTCTCAACCTGCCTGATAAAGTCTGAATGCCAAGACGCGCACACACCCCCACACTCTCGCAAACACACACACAAAGCGTAGCACGTTTGTGTTGCGTAGCCATACGCACAGCAAGTTGGAGAGGATTAAACATCCATCTTTTTTAAAAAAAATAATAAAAAAAGACAATTCAGGAAAATCTCTTATTCTGGGTAGATTTTAAAAAATCTTTAAAAGCTTTTATAAAAATATTTGCTAATGCGTGAGTCACCTCTTGACGTTTTGCAATTTGTCTGTCAGACTGCTTTTAACTGTCGAGATAACCCTTTCATATTGCGCATTTAAATATTGTACAGAAATGCAGAACTTCTGTGTAACATGTTGTGCAGATCTTGGTGCTAGATAAATTAGACAGGGCCTAGCTGTTTCCTGATGAGTCTAATACCGTGCAAAATCTCAGATAACCATCTTCTACAAAAACAAAAGGTGTTCTGAGAAAATAAAGATGCGGTAAGGTTAGACTGATTCCAGAAAACCTGATGAAACGTTGTTGGTTTGATTCAGTTTTATTCGTATGATGCTTTAGACAACAGGCATTGTGACAATCAGAAATCTGGGTATAGGTTTCAAGTTATATCTTTAACAAGCAAGCTAAAGGGATAGAGACGGGTTAAAACTCCCTGACACATATGAAAAAGAGACTTTGTGAGGATCCGGACGCGTTCATCTGTGTGATGCCGGAAAGTGCAATTATTCATGACTCTTCTACAATTGCGTACTGTAAAGGCATGAACGTGGAAGGACAGATGGATGCTCAGTTTGAGCACGATAGTCTGTATTATTGTTGTTACAGCAGGAGGTCAGTATCCAGGTGAGATTATCTACTAATGAATTGGTGCTTTTTGACCCCCCACCTCCCTGTTTTTCAGTACAAAATTAATGCCTATCCAACCACCGTAATCTTCAACAAGTCCAGCATCCATGAGTACGAAGGTCACCATTCGGCAGACGGCATCCTGGAGTTCATCCAGGTGAGACTACACTTTTTCCTTCTTCTTCTTTTTTTTTTTTTAACCAGAGGCCAACAATGGCACTTGTGCCAATTTTGGAGGTGCCCTTGTTCAGCATTGAATTTATTTGTGATGTCACACTTCACAGTAATGGATAATTTGTCTCATATGAACGTAGACACTCGTGTTTTTTTTTTAAAACTTGCAGTGTTTCATGAATATTTCTTTTAATACCTAGCCTATTGTGGTGGACATCTATAAGGTTTTACGATCACAAAAGCTTTAATTGTGCTGTCTATTTTATCTCTTTCCCATTGTTATTATGAAGATGTGTGAATCGTTTGCCCAGCGAGGGGTTCACAGCTCTCCAGGTTCCCATCACTGCTCACCAGCAGCTAAACACTGAGCCATGATTCTCTACACACAGAAACCCAACAGACTAGTGGCGATAAAATGATGGATTGATTGATTGATTGATTGATTGATTAATTAATTAATTAGCCCATAAGAGCCCATGGTGACGTGTGTGTCACACACACACCCTTTAAATGGTCTGGAAAGCTCCTTAGAAAGATTTATCCTTCACTTGAACGCATGAAATCCCTAAGCGACGTATGTTGAACTTTGGGGATTGAATGTAAAGAAAACGTGCAGAAATGTATTCCATGTGATCCATTTGGTCTTTTTAATTTTCCTTTAAGGTGAACTGGGTCTGGGTTCTCATGGGTTAAGTCATTGTTTTGTTTTACGTATCGAAAACGTCGACGCCCATTTCACTGGGAGAATGAAACTCCAGTCTGCTGTAAGAAAGGGTTGAAGAAATTGTACATATTTTCTCTGATATGTACAGTATGCTCGAACAGCCATGACATTTGTGGAGTCTGCTTCTTTAGTTTTACCTCAGAGCTCCAAGACTTGATTAAGATAACAAACAATGAAAGCTGAAAGCTGCCAGTTTAGCATCCTATAATCTTCATGCACTGTTCACCATTGAGCGTGTGGTTAGTCAGCCACCTGGCAGTACACATCTCCCATAGCACCACACTACATGTTTCAGTGTTTTTAACATTTGAAACTTTAAACGTAACATTTCTGATTTTTAACCTTTAAGCATTCTGAGATTTTTAAGGCTTAACTGTTAAACGTTTTAACATTTTTAAGTCAAAGGCCATGAAATCAACATTGCATTCCATTTGCCTCAGAAGTCGGATTTCCGAGCTGGGAATGACGTCATGCCGACTGAACCGTGTTCCATTTGTCAGAAAAGTCGGAAAGCCACTCATATGGACGCCTCCAGGAAAACCACTGTTGCGTTCCATTTGCCTCGGAAGTCGGATTTCCGAGCTGGGAATGACGTCATGCCGACTGAACCGTGTTCCATTTGTCGGAAAAGTCGGAAAGCCACCCATATGGACGCCTCCAGGAAAACCACTGTTGTCCTTGATCTTTTGTCCTTCACTGGTGTTTTACCACAAAGCTAATCAAAACACGTCCCTAATAAGCTGATCTCACCCTATTAAAACTAACAAGTTCAAGTTTTAAACTGGAATTTCAACTTCCTTTTAATACTTTTCTTTAAATCTCCCAGGGTTGGGGGAAGCCAGGATTGCTCACTACCGGGAAGCCGTTAGCTATTAATAAGCAACCCCACCCGAAAACAACACATTACACGGTATTTAGAGCATCAAAGCACTGTATTAATATGAGCACAGATAAAACTTGGACAGTGCTGTGTGTACGACTGATTAAATGAGGAAATGGAAAGAAAAAAAAACAGCTTTCGCTTACTGTTCAGGCAGGGGGTCGCCATTTTGGACTTTTAAACTTTGTCGATGAGGTTATTCATTCTTGGTGAAAAGAGTTTGTCGTGTTGTGTTAGAAACCGCATGAGCAAGTCTGTGAGATATTGAGCAACGTGGGTGTGAGACATGAATATGTTCATCACATGTTTTGAGTACGTTTGCGGAATGTGGAACATTGTAAACTTCTTGTTTTAGGTTGAATATGCAGTTTTCCGTCCTGTCCTTGTACAATTTTTTGAAAACGGGAAACCTGAAATTCATGAAACAGTGCAAAATAACACACTTGGTCGAGGTGGAAGAGTTGACCCATAAGTAAGATTAGACGAGTAATGGAAGCAGGAAGACGTGCTTGTTTTTTTCCTCTTTAATTTAACTGCTGCCGTTTTGACGTAGACGTTCAGAAACAGACTTTCTGAACTCTATTTTATTGCAAATTTTGTAATTTTGCAATACAGTTATAAAACTGTTGACTGAAAATGGCGAAATATTGCTTTTAAGTGTTTTGAAAGCTCTTTGAAAACATCTACGTTTCTGCCATTTCTGTTCATGTTTATGAAATGTTTGTACAGCTCGTTCAACAGGAAACGGTCATGTTAAATGGATTGCTTGTTGTTGGGTGTGTTACAGGACCTGGTCAACCCTGCGGTTGTGACACTGGACCCAGACTCTTTCCAGCAGCTGGTGAAGAGGAGGAAGCCCACAGAAACCTGGATGGTGGACTTCTATGCACCGTGGTGTGGCCCATGCCAGGCTTTGCTCCCTGAGTGGAGAAGGATGGCTCGGGTACTTGTTTTAAATAATTATACAGTGGATATTAAGGCTACACACATCTGATGAAATTGTAGGTTGTTGGGGGTTTTTTAAGGGGAAAAAAGATGGATTAAGACAGTTTTTCCACCTTTAATGTGATCTAACAACCAACAGAATTGGAGTGAAATACAAATCGAAACTTTTAGGAAAAATCAAAGGGGGAACAAAACGCACAATAACCTGGTTGCATAAGTGTGCACATCCTTCCATAATGGGACACGTGACTGTGCTTAGAATGAACAAATCACGTGCAAACTCATGTTCAGGAACATTTATCATACACCCATCATTAATGAAGTCATTCTGATTAACCCCAAACACAGGTCAGTCATTTCTACAGGATTTTCTAATTTTTTTTTTTATCTGCTTGTTTTTATCTGACTGTCGAAGCTGTGGTTAAGGGTGTGCACACTTCTGCAAACAGCTTACTGTAACTTCTTGATTTTACTTTTTTTTTTTTTATTCATTTTTTTTTTAAATACATTTGTTTGTCTCGCGGCTTGTGTTGGTTGCTATTTCACATTAGACAAGACGAAAGATCTGACATGATTCATCTTGGTTCTATTTTTATGCATCGGCAGAACTAAGTCTTTAACCAGAACTAAGCATTGAACACTGGATGTTTTTATATTTTTTATGCTTTCTCCTGCTGTTTTACATTTGTTAGGACTAAAATTTGCAATTTCTTTAAAGATACTACATTTAAGTAAAATTTTTATATGCTACTTTATAATACAGAGGTATGTTAGATCTACATTTTGTTTGTGTGTGTGTGTGTGTGTGTGTGTGTGTGTGTGTGTGTGTGTGTGTGTGTGTGTGTGTGTGTATAGACACTGAGCGGGATGATTAGCGTGGGATCAGTGGACTGTCAGAAGTACCACTCTTTCTGCCAGAGCGAGAGCGTGCGTGCCTACCCCGAGATCCGTCTCTACCAACCAAACAGCAACCGTCGAGACCAGTTCCAGTACGAGCAAACACCTTTTTTACACAGTATTGTATGAGTGCACAAGTATTCTTACATGTTATTATAACCTTTCTTACTACTGGTGCAATCACGACTCAGACACACATCGCAGCAGGCTTTTACTTCGGAGACAATCTTCAGAACTGACAGGACAGATGTAACAAAGGCAAAACATATCCCGCCATTACGGCCATTTCTTTCTGATATCCTAATGCGTTATATCATTTACACCATGCCGACATGGGAGCATTTAAGCAAACAGTCCTTCTTCCTGTAGAGGAGCTGATTTGTGAGCAGCAAAGAATAGCATGAATTGCTATTGGGCTACCTCAAATCCCAATACAAGCTTATAAGGACTTCATAATAATACACCTAAATGTATTCTAGCACCTTATCATAACCCTTCATGAAACACTGAGCCTCAGACACCAGTATGAGCACTCCTAAATGCCTTGAAATTCTTCACTGTAGTCCTTTTTAGTAGAAATAAGCCCCCTACTCCAGGATGAGCATTCATAAATGCGTTCTAGCAATCGATTAGGTCCACAGTTTCCCAACATTCAGTGTCAGGTTCCAGTATGAGCATTCATAAATGCATTATAATGCTTCGTTGTCTTCCGTTTAAGGTAGTCCTGGGGTTCCGAGACCATTATGAGAAGTCAGAGAAAGAACGCCATTTTATTGTGCCTCTTTGATGGAGCACCTGAACACCCGAGACGAGTGAAAGCATTTATATAATGGAGCACTGAACCTCAGAGGCCATGCAGTGCATGCATGCTGAAAAAGTGTTATAATATTTCACATTTCACCCAACCCCCAGAGTTAGTGTGAAGTTGACACAAGAATTACGATGCTTCATCATCATGCGGTTTCACACAACAACAGCAGTGGTGCAAACATTTGCCTTGACCACAGGGACCTGTGTTTGTGTACTTAGAAATGCACTCTGCCTAAAACATGTAGTCAAAGCAATATTTCTCTTTCTTTTCTGCCGCTTTCATAGTATTCATCGCCCTTGATCAATGTTTACACTATACAACTTACCAACATAGTGGCTTTAAAGGTCTGTAGTGTAGGATTTAACCAACTGAACTGTTCTGTGTGAAGTTTACATGTTCTTGCTGTACCTGTATGGGCACTCTGGTTTCCTACCACAGCTAAAAGACATGCAGATTAGGTCAACTGGCTGCTCTAAATTGCCCATTGATGTAAATGTGAATGGCTGTCTGTCTCTCTGTGTTAGCCCCCGATAGATTGGTGATCTGCCATAGGGTGTAGTCTGCTTCTCACCAGAAGTCAGCTGGGATTGGCACCAGCTTCCCCACAACCCAGGATGGATGGGTGGATGAGTGGGTGGATGGGTGGATGGAGAGAAAGATAGATATATGGATGGATGTGTATCGGCCTTCCTAGTTATTCCATGTCCAAGTTTAAGTTATTCCAGTTAAGGGTCTGGGCAGCGTGAATAGGTGGTTATTTTATACGAACTTCCAACACTTTGTTTAGAGAAATATATTCCATTTTTTACTCCAAAAGCAATCGACCAAATGATTTGATAATTCAGTACAAATTTAAAACCAAACGAAAACTAATTTAACTTGATTTCAATGTGTCAAAAGGTGGTCAAAAATCATATTTAACCACAGTCACACCACCCCACATATAGCTCCTGGTAGGAGTGTCCAAACCAATTAACCAATTATCACAAACAGACAAATAAGTAATTAAAGACATAAATTCAATTAAATTTTGATTCCTTATATACACATTCAGAGAAAAGAAATACAGTGAACCCCCGCCTATCGCGAAAGGTGATTTCCCCTCATTTTGTCTCTCATAGTTGAGGTATACCTATGATGAAAATTACAGGCCTCTCTCATCGTTTTAAGTAGGAGAACTTGCACAATTGGTGGCTGACTAAATACTTTTTTGCCCCACTGTGTATGGAAGGATGGATTGAATGATTGATGGGATGGGTGGGTGGGTGGAGAGATAGATAGATATATGGATGAATGGATCAATGAATTGATTTCTGCTAATAGATATCCTCCAAATCCTACATAGTGGACCTTTAAGAAACCCTTAATCTGCCGCCCGCCCCCCCGCAGCTAAAAGCAGACAATAATGACACTCGATTAGGAGAGGTTGTGGTATACTTTTTAAAGTATGTGTTAACAACATGTTCCTTTTTCCCCATAGGAGCTATAATGGCTGGCACAGAGATGCCCACTCGCTGAGGACCTGGGCACTCGGGTAAGTGTTGGAAAACCTCTGATTAAAGTCATCTGCTAAGTGCAAGACTGGTATTGTTGCACAAAATCTTTCTGCAAAACTAAAACAATTTGTTCAGCAAAAAGGCAAATTGTGGTTTGTTACATTAATAACCCTGAAGCGGATTCAAACTTCCACCTTAGCTAAGCAGGTTTTGCGGCAGATTTGCTTTTATCAGATTTGCTTGTATGCTGAATGTTAAATGTAAGACTTTAATATTTTATGCTAGATTGTGCTCAATTCCAGGTTAAAGGACGCTTATGTTCACTAACGATGCTCTATTGTTCTCCAGCTCTCTGCCCCGAGCCTCAGTCGATTTATCACCCGAAGATTTTAAAAGGAAGGTTCTGGAAGGGAAGGACCACTGGGTGCTGGACTTTTACGCCCCGTGGTGTGGCCCGTGCCAGCATTTCGCCCCAGAGTTCGAGATCCTTGCTCGGGTACAGTCATTAAGTCTTGTACCGCAGTGTGTGGGAATCCCCAATTTCTCTATATTTTTTGAGATATGTAATAGGTGACCTTTTGATGATGGACAAAATCAGATCAGTCAAATGCTAAAGTAGCCAAGACGTAGCGCATAGGTCAGGATTTGATTCGTATGTTGATCTGTTTCTCTGAGAATTGAGTAGTAATTTTCTCATCACTGTAGGATGGAGAAGTTCCCCACACACTGTGTACCATTACATCGTCCTTGCCATTACCTTCTGATCTTTATCAAGCTGACTGTTAGCTCACACCTCGGAGGCAGTTACATTATGCAAGAGTGTGACATTTCTTGTCCTGATGGACAGAATGACCTCTGACATTTGTAAACACAGCGGCTATCACAATACTGCATGAATGTTGAATATTCCAGTTTAAATGTGTTGCTCGGTCAGATGGTGTTGATTACATTTCAGTAACAGCAGCTCTGACAGTAGTTCCAGCCTCAACGCAGGTTTTGTTCTCCAGGGTGACGGAAAGTGCGGGATAAATGACATACACGCGATTTTGTATTTAATTTTTATTTACTTATTAATCAGTGCTTAATTTTATTTTTATTTTTTCCATATAGCTGAAAAAATGGCGTCAACATCGAATGAAAAGCTGTAGATAATGCTTCTTGGTACATCTTTGAACTTTTCTTGGTTCCTGTCTTTTCAGACACCCTGGAGATGTTATCATTTCTATAGAAACAAATAATTTACATCGAGATTAAACAGATTAAAAAATAATAATAATAAAAATAATTTCTGTAAGGAGATATTATGTGCATTTAAGATTTATGGAAGGAGTGTCCAGTGTCGGCGCTTTATCAGGATGCATGTTTTCCACTCCCGGAAATGTTTATATTATTTATTATTTACTTATTTGTCGTATTAACTTCATATTAACTAACTAAGACGGATGTGGGGGGAAAAAAGCTGGTAAGGGAGTGACGACTGTTTGTGGCTGTTATAATGTGAACACGAACAGTAGCTAACTTTTCTCCTGGATGTTCCCCAACTAAAAGTTTAAAAAGGACCATGGTGGGGTTTTTTTGTTGTTGTTGTTTGTTCTTGTTTTTTAATAAAATGAAACCCTTTGGGACGTGCTGTTAGAGGGAAATAATCAGCTTTGTTTTTGTGCATTTCATTTCTCATTTAAAGTCCTCAAGCGTTTTACAATACACCTAATACACCTGTGATGTGTGTGTCATGATCAACAGATGCTGAAGGGCACATTGAGAGCAGGAAAGATGGACTGCCAGGCACACTATGATACATGTCAACGTGCGGGCATCAGGTCCTACCCCACTGTCCGCTTTTACCCCTACCTGGGCACTACGTGGGTGAGTTTCAGCTTCGTGCGTTTTCACGAACATGCCTGCGTTCTTCTGACTTCGTACACGCACCTCATTATTACACACACAGTCCTACACTGTTTCTCCACCTCTTCCTCATACACACCTCTCCTACACAGCGAGACCAGAGTGGAGAGTACATCAACAGCCAGAACGCCAACGTCATCGCCGACGTCATCCAGCAGAGACTCCAGCAGCTCGGCAAACAGAAGAAACCCAAATTCAAGGTACGAACCAGACCACCGTCATCAGTATCCATGTTTACATGGACCTTAATCATCCGTTAGTAATCCAGCTAGTAGATCAGCTCCGAAAACATTCAGGTGCGCACCAAGATTAGAACACAAGGTCACCGTGGACGGAATTTGCAATTGAAAACGTGGATAATCTGTGGAAGAAGAAATAAAAATCTCTACAATTTTCAAACATGTTTATTTGTGCCTTCATACACACTGGCTGCTAACACATCTACAAAGTATATCTTCCTGTGAAGAAATGAGGCAACACACTTGAACCTGTTGGGTTCTGACCACATGTACCTCTAAGCAGCTGTGAATATAGTACGCATAAACCAGCATGGTGGTGTAGTTAAACCCTAATTTCACATCAGATGCTTAAAATAGAACAGTTTAGCATCACAAAATGTTAGGCACCCATGTTTGAGAAGTGTTTAAGAAACGTTTGTCATGAAATCATAAAGTCGTATGCAATATGTAATGTGTATACATCAGTTAAGCCCTAAACGTATTCATCAATTCATTAAGACGTTGGACAACTGTTTGGAAGGTTGTAAGTTCAAATCCAAGCACCGCCAAACTGCCACTGCTGGACCCTTGAGCAAAGCCCTTAACCCTCAACTGCTCAGCTGTATAAATGAGAGAAATGTAATGCCAAATGCTGCAAATGTTATGTAATATAAGGTACAACCTGAATTCCAGAATATTTGGGATGTTATTTAAAGTTGAATAAAATGAAAACTAAAAGACTTGAGCCAATATTTTATTCACAGCAGAACATAGATAATATACCAAATGTTCAAACTGGGAAATTGTACACTTTTATCCACTAAATGAGCTCATTTCAAATTTGATGCCAGCTACAGGTCCCAAAAAAGTTGGCATGGGGGAAACAAATGGCTGAAAAAGCAAGAAAGGTTAAAATGTTTCAGCTGGGAGAACATCTAGAAACTAATTAAGTTAATTGATATCAGGTCTATAACATGATTAGCTGTAAAAGGGATGTCTTAGAGAGGCAGAGTCTCTCAGAAGTAAAGATGGGCAGAGGCTCTCCAA
>JAQMCW010139290.1:0-14667 GCA_030068335.1 Chrysichthys cranchii | reverse complement strand
GTACTTGTTAGTGAGGGTGATGAGCCGCAATGACACCCCCAGAGGCCAGAGGCAGATAGAGAGACATCCAGAGGGCCCCCTCGCTTCTTTACCTCTAACATCCAGCTGTAACATTTGAGAAGGAAGAGAAGGGACGAGACAGTAAAACTCACAAGGAAATTGTGTAAGTACATACTATTTACAGAGCGAGAACTATTGATGGATCTTCTATCGATCCACTGGCTATACCGTTTATCCATCAGGGTTGTGGGATCAACTAATCCAAGCCAATACTAGCTTATTTCATCCAGGGTTCGCCCTGGACAGGTCACCGATCTATTGAAGGGCTAACACAGAGATGAACAGCCATTCATACTAGTATTTACACCTGTGGGCAATTTAGGGTATCCAGTTAACCTAATCTGCATGTCTTTGGACCGTGAGAGAAATCCAGAGCACTGCAATGGATTGGCAACTTGCCCTGGGTGTGCCCCGCTTCTTACCTGAAGTCAGCTTGGATTGGCTCCCGCTTCCCCCTGGTGACCCTGAACAGGATTAAGCAGATGAGTGAGTTTTAGGGGAATAATCCTTGGTGCCATGTAAACCTTACGGTGGTATATTTTCATAAAAATCATTAAAAGCTAACAGGCTAATGTGAGATGTTAATGAGTTGTGTTCTGAAGAATGATACTATCAGTCACATATGGTATACACAAACAGCACTAAACAAATAAATCTACTTTGAATTGAACCATTCTGAGTCTAGTCTTTCAGCCTTATGCTTTTCATTACAACAAGATTGATATGATAGATTTATGGCTTTTATCCAAACACTAGCAGCTTCTAGCTAATCTTTAAGTAAGAGCTGATGCCATGAGGCAAGGCATATGTGTTTGCAAGCAAAGGAAAAAATGCCAGAATCAGATGGCCTGTCCTAAATGAAGCACTTGGTGTCTCAAGGGCTCTTGTTTGTACATTCCCCACATGTCCCGTTTCTCATTTAGGTCTTCAAAAGAGCATCCATGAGCTCACGCTATAATCCCTTTGGTGAAGATCACATTAAAGAAGACTCTCATCCAAAATCCCTTCAATTGGGAAGGCTAGTGCCAATAAGTAATTGAGTAGAGAAAAGGAGACTAGGTAGACAAAATAAGAGAGACAGTTGAGATAAAGTTCTTTTATTATTAATTTTAAGTTGTCATTAAGCATCTTTAGACGTCTATGTAATTAATGCCTATAGCTACCTACACATCATTCTACTGTATATGGAGTTGCTGCATGCAGACAGATGATTTCATTTTAAAGCATCTTCCTGGATGAACACTGCGCTGATAGAAGGCAGTCTCACCCACAATGTGTTTTGCAAGAACCCTTGACTTTTTCAGCTACAAATGAAGATATTAACCAAAAACATGAGATAGTTCAACCTGACATCAGAATTACTCAGAGTGTTGATCAACACTGAACTCATGAGTGTTACTGTTTAGCTCATGACTGTTCAGCTAAAGATACAACTAAAGCAAGGATGAACAGTGGGTGCACTGTGGTCCTAAATTCTGTATCAAAAGCATAAGTTTGCATTATAACACTTTTATTTTCAAAATGTATGTGGCTTATGTATGCTTGTTTGGTTTTATTGACTGGGAAAATGAACCACTGTTAGACCCGGTATTAAAAATAACATTTGGACCTGTACCAGCTTAGGATCAGATAGAACACTGTTTTTTAATTTAACTGAAGTGGCTGTAAATCTGTTTTGGTGCACATTTGTAAATTGGATCAGTTCAGATATTCTAACGCATGCAAGCTGAGTCTGTGGAGGTACTGCAGATGCAGTGCTATTCATGACCCAGTACACTGCATGGGAGGGCTCTGGGAGAATACTGGTGAAGAACTGCTACTCTTAGACTGTCACCTAAGGAACAGCAGTGTTCTGAGGTCTTAGAGCAGCTGTTGACATCTATGGTCACCTACACCTTCCACTTCCCTAGTCTGTCCTTTATCCTACAACGTTTCGTTGAACATCACATTTGGAGGGAGTGGAATCAAAACTTTTTCACAGTACCAGCCAGAGAATGTATTTAAAAACACATTTGAAAAAGAAAACCCTTCATAACCCTTCATCCCCTTGAGAATTCTGCCACACTTACTTACAAATAGGAACAAATCAGCAGGCAGGTGAGCCAAGCATGAATGGCTTTACGTTTTTTAGTATTGGAACTAGTGATGACAGTAGATATAATCCTGATTCTGCAGGGCCACATGTGTTCTTGCAATTCTTTATTCCTGGTGCTTTCTGTAGAAATGTACCTTGTCTACATTAAGTACATTTTTTTAGTAATCATTGAGGCTGTACTGTATATGCAGAGATTCATTGTGTTATTTCCACATAGCAATAGAAATGCAAGCAGACAGGTTTAGGGTGGGGAAATCCATAAGGTCCAGAATGCAGGCCAAGCCCATACCCCAAAAAAAGGGAAAAAATGAGAAACAACAAGCCAGAGAACTAAGCATGCAATGTACAGTGGGCGTAGACATTTGGAGTCAAGAAATGGAGAAAAATCTGTGGATTTAGGGGACTAAGAAGAATTACATAAAAGAGGTCACCAGACTAATAAGCTTCTTAGAAATCAAGACATTTTCTCATTTTGAATGCAATTCACTGTTATAAATACAGGGGTATACTGATACTGTATGTTCAGAAAATAGACATCTTCAGGCATGGCTTAGATGAAATCTTGAATTTTTAAGACTTGATTAATGGGTCATAGTGTAAGTGTCCACCATACCTGTACCTTACTTCTGATCCCAGTTTTTATGTTTTCTCCATTCATTTCTGTGTATACTGCCCAGAAATAATTTGGTAGAACTTTTTAATAAACCCTTAAAAAACCTAAAGTCTAATTCAGAAGATATTCATGCAAATTATAGTAAAGGAATATAGATAGATAGATTGTTTTAGCTTGGGATGTGTCCTAGGACTCAAAGGGGTTTTCCACTTTAAAATGCTAAATGAGCAAAAGCCCAGGGAATGTTGGAAGTTCAGTATCTCTTGGACTGGGTTGTTTGCCTTTGGAAAAGTTCCGCCAGACTCAACAATGTTCTCCTTATTACGAAGAAACTGGCAAAATGCTGGAGATGGGAGTGACAGAGGTTTGGAAGGTCACATTCTGTTTATGTCCAAACAGGAGGTTTGGGGTGATCTGGTTCTATTTGGATTTCACCCAAATCCTCCTGAACCCCTTTTCTCTTGGTTTAGGCAAGAATTATAGATAGTGGTTAGGCAGAAACATGCCAGGGGTTGCTCTGTGTCTCAGTGTGGTGCTCTATAAGGTTGAGTTGACTGAACAGTGGAGAAAAGCACACTTGCCACTTGGCATCCTCTGTGCTTTTGTCTCCAAATTTGAAAGAAAAAATTGTTTTCTACTCTCAGTTCACCAAATTGTCATTTTTTAATCTAATCTTTTTCAAGCACCAGCTCAAGGTTCTATGTCAGATTGTGTGACCCCTCTACACCTATTCAGATTATACAATCATTGGCTGTGGCTATGACATACGCAGCATGTGTGGATGGTCTTGAAGTTCTTGAGCTAGGCCAGCTTGTCTGAGATTTCACAGAAGCAGTTGTGGCTTGCCAGTCACCCTAGACCAAAAAGGATGCTAGGCGGTTCCCGAGGTGGCATATTGTTGTAGGACTGTAATCAGGGCCATCATGATTCCCTTCTTCTTTTTGGAGTGTTTATCACCTAAAAATCACTTGCTGTTGCTAAGGATGACCCCACACAGAAAGCCTAAAGATCATCATGAGATCATTGTGGAAGGAACCACAATGAAACCATGAGAATGGCTATGGTTGTTCTTCCTAGGATAGTCTTTAGACTGCAACAGTTTGTACTAAAGTCTTCATCATTGAACAGTTAACTTTAGTTTGATACTGTAGATTTAAGTTAAAACTTGAATAAATTCAGAAATACTCAAGTTATTGTTAACACAATTAGAACTTTTTGACTATACAGTATGCAGTTATAGAACAGAATTTATTTATAATCGCATTATCCAGTGTCACCTAGATGAAGATGCTGTCCATTTTGAATCTGGTCCCTCTCAAGGTTTCTTTCTCATGTCATCTGGGGGAGTTTTTCTTGTCAGATTTGCCTCTGGCTTGCTCATTAGGCATACATTCATAAATTATTATCAATAATTATTATTATTAAAATAAAATTTGAATTGAATTGAACTGAACCTCACCAAAAGCTAGGGGATGTTCTGTAGGTGGAACAGAAGGATGAGAAGGATGGTCTCTTTGTGCGAGATTTCAAAGTACAGCACCATAGAGAAGAAACTACTAGTGATTATGGGGGCAATCCTTACTCCCTTTAATTAAAGGTATAATTATCTACCACTCTCGGTTTAGAATACACCTTTATGCAGTGGTTCCACCAAAAGTATGACAATGTGAGGATCATGCATTAGGATCTAGCATTATAAATTTACTGTGGTCCACAAGCCAGGGGTACAGAGTGTGGTGGTGGAGTTTTTGTCTTTTATAATGGTCAGAATGAAGTGGGGAGTCAGTAGCTGGATGGATGCTCGGCCTGCATTGGCTGTGGGTGTATGTAGGACGTGGTGCATTGTTCGGTGGCCATTTGTAGGGTAGGGTGTGATTTGCAGGATCTTTCTGGGTCTGAAAAGATGATGGTACACTTGTACCTTTGTGTTTTTACTTTCTTTTCCCACAATGAGTGGTATGTGTGTATGCAGTGTGTAACACCGAGAAAAAAACCCATTTGCTCTGTTTTGAGGTGTTTTGTCATCCGATCAGTACGCTAAAAGCGTGAAGCAAGAAATGAAAAAATGAAACAAAAAAAAATTGTGGTAGAACCCATTTAGCACATCCATCCATTCCAGTATTCACAACTTTTTTTAAAACCATACTTCTTCATGTGTACATCCAGGGAATGGAATGGACCATATGCAAGCTCATAGCTACACTACCAATGTTTGTGAGACACTAGACAATGCACTAAACAATGCGTTCCCTTGGATGCTTATGTCATCTTGCTGCAACTGCATCTGGAAACTGTGACACACAGCCCTCTCACATGCTGTACAGATTTATCAGTTGTGAAGCACTTTGATTTTCAGTAATTCATGCCGCATCTTGCTTGTCCAGGTTTTTTTTTTTTTCTGAGTGCCAGCATCTTTTTCCAATTGTTTCCAAGGAAGACCAAGCGCATTCAGCTACCTATAGGAAAGTGTTGCACTCAGTGCCTTTTTTTCAGCTGCACTGGTTGTTTTTTTTTTGCAGCCACTCTGAGTGCTCCGAGTTGAATATCTAAGAATTTTTCAGAAAGACACTGGTGTTTTCACTGTTGCTCCTTTTCTGGCAACCAGTCAGATGGCAGTTGGTGGTGATAAATTTTCCCATGTTGTTGTAATAGAAACAAAACCAACATGCTATATGGACATGCACCATAAGATCTGAATGGAAGCAGCTGACGTTGCAGGAGGAATTTGCAGCTTTACTCGCAGATTACAGTCTGTGTTTATCAATAAGATGAGAGCCAATCTGTGCACTGAAAAGTGCACATGATAGCATTTGAGTTCAGTGCCTGGGTGTGTTTAGCGATCACACTGTGTATGAGCCCAACTGATCCACACACTGCTCAGTCGAACCAGTCTCAGGGGTGAGCAGTTCAGATCGCCTTGTCTGAGTACACCCTTTGAATATTATTAAGGTAAATCCCTGTTAGAGAGGTCTTATTAAAGAGGTAGGTTTTCAGTCTTTATTTTAAGACAACCAGTGACTCAGCCAGGGAAGTTCATTCAACTGTTTAGGTGCCAATATAGAGAAGAGGATTAATATATGTCTTCTGTATATTTTTCAGTATGAAAAATGTAGTGCAGAGCAAGCTTTAAAAGGGCCTTCAAATATGTGGGACCTGGTCCATTTTTAGTGATGCAGGCAACTACTTTAAATCTGATTTGGGCAACTCCAGGAAGCCTGAAGCTGGAAAAAACAAGGGTGGTACCTTGGACTGCGAGTAACTTGGTCTGCAAGTTTTTCACAAGGCGAGCAAAAGTTTCCATTATTTCTTATGGGGAAACCTGCTTTGATTTACGAGTGATTTGGATTTACAAGTACGTCTCCAGAACGAATTATGCTCGCAATAATTCCACTGTATTGCGTGAAAACTTAAGGAGTTATACAGCTGCATGCTAGGTCAGTTGAAGGGGTTGGATGGTACGCAGGGGAAGACCTGCAAGAAGATAGTTGCAGTATGGCCATCTAAGGATGACAAAGTACTGAAAAGTACCTGAGTGGCTGCTGTGGTGAGAAATGGCCTCATAATGCTAATACAGTCAGGTTAATGGGAAGGATAATTGTTTGGAAGTACTCCCAAGGTTCAATGACAGATAGTGTGATCTGAGAGTTCTGCAGGGAGATAACAATATCTTGACACAAGGATCAATCTCCAGTGATGAGCTTCTCTGACTATTTAGGCTGAGATCTCTGCAAAAACACGAGTGCCTGGGGCAGAAAAGGGGCATATGGGCAGAATATCTTCAGCATAGCAGTTGTAATAAAAACCACGTGAGGATACTGCTTCGGTAAGACAGCAACTATAGAGGAAGAGTAGAAAAAGACCAAGCACTGAACTTTGATGAAGACCAGTGTGAATCTTCATTTCTATGAAGAATGCCAGGTTAGAGCCATGCTGGTTAGGATCTTGGTGGTTGTCGTGCTGAATTTTTCCTCCCTTGTGTTTCAGAAGGACAGCTGAATGTTATGTTGAATGAATTCTCCAAGTAGAGTGTGTAAGGTACCAGTAAAATTGCAGAGACTAAGGACTATTATCCAGCCCTTCTATGAAGTTTTCCTTTGCCCCTGCCAGTTTCTTGTGGAGTCTGACAGGAAGCAGCTGGGGTTGCTGAATTCTCTGAAGTGATCCAGGTTCAGATCCAGGTCTTAGTCAGTATCGGAAAATAGAGAGAGTGAAGGGAAATTAAAGCTGATGTGATGTCAGGTTTTGATGACAGATTGTCAGTTCCAAAGCCCACCTAGTTACCCAGAGTGTTTGAGACAGATAACTGTATAGAGTAAATCAAATCGCTGGTAGGATAGCCTCTGTATTGTGGAGGATGCCTTCTGGTCTGAGGTGATTCTTAAGAAAAATTTCACTCTAGAGTAAAGAAAAAAATTGGAAAAGTGTAAATTGGAATACACTAACTAACTAATCAGTGCTGTTGAGCATGCAGATGTATCCCTGTAAGCCCTGCCCACAGTTCTTACCTTAAGGGAGCCCAATATCATGACAAACTCTCTAAGACAACTAATTAGCAATATACCGAAAGACAAATTAAAGGCGTACTCACACTAGAAGATACAAATTTATTCAAAGGTAGGTGAAAAGATCTATTCAAGGGTCAGATCAAATTCATAGTGAGGAACAGGACACGCACATTTCAAAACCCAGAAACAGCACACACAACAAAAGTATGAAGGCTACTCAAACACAACGCAGCTAGGTGAACATTGACAGATTGAAGCTGTCAGCACTGGGTTCTGTCTCAGCTAAATACTGTCACCCACTGATGGTGTCATCTTAGGGTGAAAGTAGCAAAACAAGGCTGATGGACTTGTGGCTGCAGTGGAGCAAGAAGCAAGGTAGAAAAGCCCAGACTGGAGTGTGGAATGGACCAACTTGCACAGACTGAACATACACAAAAAACACAAACATATAACATAAAAACATAACAAAGGTATCACTGAATCCTTACTTTACCTCATGGGGCAAAATACTACTACTACTACTAATAATATGTAAAATTCTTTTCGCATTTGAAACGGACCACAGAACATATTATACGTGCGTATGACTGGAAACAGCGTAACTAGCGCTTACATTTTAACTAATCACTTCGTTTGTGGACGCCATTTTTATATCGTCTTTACGAATTGTTATTATTTGTGTGAGAGTTATTTTACTGATATTGAAAAGAAGTACCGGTAAACACCTATTTGGTAAGTAATTATTTAAGAAAACTTTAATCTAAATATAAAAAATTCTTTTTGCGTTTGAAATGGAAATTACATATGACCACTACTTGGTGAAAAATAAAATTTGTAATTAACAAAGGTATTTTATAAATATTGCATTTTTTCCCCCTTGCACTCAGTGAGCGGTAATCAACTAGTAGTAGTAATAATAATAATAATAATAATAAAGCTCATTTAGTAGTTAATTATCATGTAAGCATTAATTCACTCATTAATATATGTTTATTTGTGTACCCCTACAGTTATGTGTTACCCATGTTCATAATAACTCGTTGTCCAATATAGTAAATTTATAGAAACTATTTACCATATACCGTACCAGTTGTACTGTACTTTGTACTGTACAACGTAATGATGGAGTGTCATTTTCTCCTTACTTAGTTGAGTGGGTTTTGACAGAATACGGACTACAACAATTGTGGAATAGGGCTATTTACTGTATACCAACACTCCCTTGACACGACACACAAGAAATTCTGCTAATTAACATTTGGCAAGGCACAGCTGTTAACTGAAAAGCATTCCTGGCAACTACCTCATGAAGCTGGTTAAGATAATGTCAGTAATGTGCAAAGCTGTCATGCAAATATAATACCATCTAAAATATGAAGCAAATTTTATTTTCTTAACACTTTTCATTTACCACATATTCCACACGTCCTGTATGTTATTTCCTGGTTTTGATGTCTTCATTATTGTTCTACAATCTAGGAAATTGTTAAAATAAAGAAAAATCCATGAATGCGAAGGTGTGTCCTAACTTTTGACTGGTACTGTACATAATCATAGAGCGACAGCCCGTAAATAAAGATCCAGGCTCCAGTGAATATGATCCCAGTTGTGAAAAGTGTATGTAAATTGAAAAGCATGGCATGCAGTATAATCAAATATCGTAACTATATTTGAGTACATTTTCATTATTTGGCACTGAACTTCAGCTGATATTAAATATGTCTGAAGTTGTTTTTGTTTTTTTTAATACTTAATGGTAATGTATAAGTCTGGGTTCTGTACACAGCATTAAGGAAAACAAAATCAACCTATAGAAAATTACAGTGTCAAAAATAAATAACACACCAGCATTAAGGAGTGTGAAAACCACAACTTCATGTGTGCCAGATTTGCATAAAGTAATGTATTCAGGCAAATAACATTGGTTAATTGTTATTCAAAACTCAGTTGCTTTTGCAAGTGTGATAAATTCGACACAGCTCTCTTAATGGACAAGAATAGTTCTGTTAGGGTCATGGTGCTCAGAACACCGGAACATTTAAGTGGTAGGGATAATGTTTAAACACCTATGTAGAAATGGATCTTTAAATAGGTTTTTAACAAGTTTACTACCATTACACTATTGAGCTGTACATCCAAGGCTAATGGACAAGGCAAGAATGCAGAAGGGCATTGAATCACACTGAATTACTGATCATATATTTTGTGGATCAATATTTATAATGGATCACATTATAGTAGTAGTAATACTGAAAAACAGCACAGGTCAGCCATGATACCGGATCAGTCATATTAAAAGTCTGTACAGACACAGTGTCTATATTTTCACATTATGCAGCCATTCTCCCACTGATGCTCTTTTGCTCAAACAGTGAACCCTATTTGTGTTCTTATATACTATCATCCAATTGTGGCGTTTGGCTCAGAGCCTTTATGGCTATTTTGAAGCTCCATGCTGATTTATGTTCTGTGTTGATTTATGACAGTAGTTCACAGTAACTTGATCTAGTTTATCCTCAGGTTACAGTCGAATACTGACAGGATGAATGTGTATGAGGTGTGTCATGTGCATGGAATCATTTTGTTTGTTTTGATGTGAATGACATGATTCTCTATGAGCTGCTACCCATTTGTCATCGCCTACAGGTTTATGTTGACAAACTGTAATAAGTCATGACACTAAATGAGGCAGACAGGCTTCTTTAGCCAAGCATGCACATTCTGGCACTGGAGAGCAGTAACAGGACTTACCATGAAGATGGTGGAATGTCGATGTTTGGATAATTTATAACTTCCCATGTCAATCCTCTACTGATACGAGAGACCCTCTGGATAAATTAGTGTGACTGAAATCGAAGGATTCATAAATGTTATCGGGTAGTGTGAATTTGGTATTATGATAATTTACTTTAGCCATACATTAGCATGGGGGGAGCGGGCTACAATTGCATAACTATTAGCCCATGATGTGTTGATATATCCCTGATTACTGAGGGAAGTAATTATATTATTCCAAGATCGTAATCTACCAGAATAAAGAAGGACGCTTACTAAGCTGCATCTGTACGGGACATTTTGTTCTATTCGTCAAGGGAAAAGGCATCTTACGTTTTTAGCCAGCAAATGGGTTTTTAGGGCTGTGCTTTGCATCATTGTCTTGTTTTCCTTAGTGAATTGTATAACAGTTATTTCAGATGAAGGTCTGCAGAGACTTAACTCTATGAATTGCATTTCTATACTGAGAAAAACTTACCACTAGTAAGTCTAGACTAACTCAAGTATCCAGCAAGGGCTAGTTTTTCTCCCACTGCATGAGAAAATTCGACCTCAGCATCTTGGAAGATAAGAAATAATCAAAGAAGTAGTAGTTTATCCTACAAGCTTTCTCTAGGAACCATCATTATTTTTTCTTGCATATCAGAATTCACTAGATTTTATTATAAGTCTGAGGTGTTATTTCTTTGTGGATTAATATTACCTGGTATTAGTGCTAAAGAAACTGATACTACAGAGTCTGCTTCAAGTGATACTCTATTTGCTATCTTCTATAATTAAAGGGGACCAAAGATGTCCACACGCATAAAACCATTCTAGAGTTTCAGGTAAGGTTTTCTGGCATCAGCATTCCCTATCTGAAAGGGACACCGCTCTCCTTCACTGTGTGCTGTATGTAGATGGCACTGTGAGGATAATGGTGCCATCTATTGTAGTGAATTTGGATCAAGGAAAAGGAAATGCTGAGATTTCATATTACGCTTAATGTTCTGCACGGTCATTCATTATGCCTCTGTGCTACCAAGCTCTGACCCATGAATTAGTATACTTTATTGCTCATAACTGGTGTAATTTTCATTTCTTAAACAAGATCACATAATTCTCAAATGTTTTCATAGTCTAACTTGATTTCCTCTGAGACCCCATCGTTTTAATATGATGACATCTCTTGTTTCCTGGATTATTCAATGTGTATATCCTCATAAGGTCCTTATATCATGGGATATCACGTTTTGCGTCCTACTTGAAAGCATTTTTTAGTTATCACGATAATTGCAAGTATGCAAACAAAACTGTTAAGGTCTCATGAGTCTGTGACTCTGTTTCTGTGGTTTATCAGTTCAAGTGTCCAACATGAACACAAGGCTCTGTACAGCACTGTTAACAGGCTATGCCAATCATTTTGAGTCTATACAGCAGCTGGCCTTTTCAACAAGATCTCCCTTCCCGTAACTGTATCTCATCTAACCAGTTAAAAATTTATCACTGGTTTTCTAGGCCCCCATATTCAATGATAATTTGATTTAAGAGGATCTTCTTCTCATAGCCAGTATGAGATGACATTGCTGACAGTCTGTCTACTAGACAGGAATGTCTCGTGAATTTCATATGGTTCTATTAAGTCTTGAATATTTACAGTATATTGAGTATATTGATATATATGTCATCATCTTTGTAATTCTAGCTACATTTCTCTTCAGTGCATTTGGGGGAAAAATGCCTTGTGTGCTGGTCAACATTGTAACTTTCCACTTCTGTAATCCACATGAATTGACAGCCAGTTCTTCCTTATGTTTCTTCATTTGCCAGACTGCCTTCTTCACATTAGGTCTTCAGAACAATGAAGTTGCAGGGGGAAAAAAAGTTTTTAATTGTTTATTTGCTGAAAGGAAAGCCAATGTTTCGTAGATTTATAGATTTAAAAAAATATATGTAGGATCTACTGGTATCTGATGTAATGGTGCTTATCAAAATTGGTTAGTGCCAAAGTCTGATGCCAAAGAAAGTTAATTACTGTATTTATTGTCAGTCAATATCATCCAGTACTTGCAAGCAGTGGGACTGGGAATGTTGCACTTGTGGCCTTTAAATTTGTAGCAATGAAGTGCTGCGTTCATTTCAGACCTAGTTTGTGTGTTATGCTTCAATCTGCTCAAATTCACTACTGTTATTTCATGTGTATTACCTCTGTTGTGAACTGTATTATTTATCACATAATGAAAATTATCCATGAAGTAAATCTCTTAAAGATATCTCCATGGGGCTAATTGCTTATGTCATCCCCCCATCAGTTTTTGTGTCCAGTCCAGAATGTTCAGAATTTGTATTTAGTGCTGAAAATCTTTTAACAAGACATCTGCTCAGCCAGTGAAGGCTAATCATAAATCGCCTCTTATCTTCCATGTGTGAAGGTACAGCACACTGAATAAAAGTACCTGTCCTCAAAGCAATGTGTGGCTGTTTCTGTGCCCTTGGCAGTGTAGTCACATGGTAATTTGTAAGATACAGTATATAACCTTGGCTCCATACAATCTTGGAGGATGCTAAACAAAAGAGTCAGCGGAAACCCTGATTGGCTGTTCCTGGTTAAAAAAAAAAGAGCTCTGTATCCAGGCTAGATTCAGTGAAGGCCACTGGCTCTAGCTATGTCAGAATCAGGTATGTTCAAAAAAGGTTGCCCTTACTATATAGACTTTAGTCAGACAACAGAGCGCAAATCAATTTGTCAACTGCCATTGACTCCTGGTCACTGATTACAGAGTGAAAACTGCACTGGCATTATAATTTAAATGTAATTTAAATGGGATCCACTGGGAGGTGGGGTGAACAACACAGACAATAAGCCAAGCTCAAGATCCTGACTGTGAACCCTGAAGCTGTAAGGTGGCAACTCTCGCAATTTGCCCCTTTGGCTTCATGGTTAACATTGGCCATTTAGTATTATGATTGTATTGACATGAGATTTGGTGTGAAAGATTTGTCAACTATAAACTGATTTGTAAACTGATATGCCGTTTACTTTCAGAAACCTCGGAAAGTCCGGTTTGCGGGTGTCATGTCTAGGGCTGGGTGAGTACTGGGATTATGGCTTGTTTTCTGTATTATTACTGCATTTTTTTTTCATCATGGCTTTCCAGTATCTGTGGTTAAAGATACTGTATTACACAAGTAATACTGATTTGAATGAAATTCAGTTTTTGCGTAATTATGTAGCAATAAGATACTGTATGTGCAACCCGAGTTCCAGAAAAGTTGGGACGTTCTTTAAATTTGAATAAAATGAAAACTAAAAGACTTTCAAATCACATGGGCCAATATTTTATTCACAACAGAACACAGATAACATAACAAATGTTCAAAGTGGAAAGTTTTACAATTTTATGCACAAAATGAGCTCATTTCTAATTTGATGCTTGTTACAGGTTTCAAAGTTTGAAAGTCTGTTAGTTTGCATTTTGTTCAAATTTAAAGAACGTCCCAACTTTTCTGGAATTCGGGTTGTAGGATTGCTACTTCGAAAACAGTTTGTTTCAATGTTCTGACAGTATGTGGGATCTTTGCAGGGACGTGGGTAACTTTTGGAGGTCAAATCACAGATGAGGTATTTATTATGTAATTCTTTATGATCATGATTTTTTACAATACACTATACACAGTTAAGCTGGCAACATAATTTTTATGTAAATATGTACATAGAAAAAGTTATCCATTTTCACAGTGGTAGCAAACAGGCACTTGATTTTCAACTGACTTGCAGTAGATTTAGATTATAGACCTAGTTTGTGTGTTAGATATTTGCCATTACCCATTTGAATCCTGTGCAGCTCTTTCTTGGCAGGAGATTTTCTATAATGTCTAGACAACCCTGTTTATACCAAACACTTGCACAGTATTTAAGGAACAGAATTGTTCTGACATCTACAAAACACCATAAAATCAAGGAGCAATAAAAAATTTTGGTTTAATTTCATTTACTGTGATCATGAGACATGAAAATGAGCTCATTTATGGGCACTACATACTCTTTTCCTGCTTTCAGTTTGTATTAATACAACTACAGCAGGTCCTCAGTTTACGACGTCCTCGACCTATGCCGTTTCTGGTTACGTGGGTCGCCATCTCCCATAAATTTATTCAGAAAGTCTTGTTCCATCATTCCGAAGTATGTTAAAACAAATTTCACACGGGAACTAGGTGGCGAGCAGAGCGGACGAATACGTCGTCATGTGCCGCTATACGAGGAAGATGGCTTTGTTTACATTCACCGGACATAGGTACTTATGTACATTTCAGACATCTACTACAAAAATGTACAAGTTATAGTTACACTTTTTTTTTTATTCTAAAATATTTTTAGGTTGCTAGATGGTTCCATGCTGTTTAATGATGCATTATATTTTTGTTGTTATCGTTGTTGTTGCCAGTTGCCCGGATGCTGTAGTAGGCTGTTTTAACATTAAACAGTATGTGAGTTCCAACTTATGGCGAAAATCGCGTTACGTCGCGCTGTAGGAACGGATTTCCGACGTAAGTCGAGACCCCACTGTACAACCCCGATTCCAAAAAAGTTGGGACAAAGTACAAATTGTAAATAAAAACGGAATGCAATGATTTACAAA
>JAQMCW010139173.1:0-14699 GCA_030068335.1 Chrysichthys cranchii | reverse complement strand
CAGACAGACAGACAGACAGACAGACAGACAGACAGATAGATAGATAGATAGATAGATAGATAGATAGATAGATAGATCAGGCATTATGGGTTTCTGAACATAAAAATCAAACCGTTCCAAATGTTTGGCCATGTCACATGACTGAACAATCAATGCACAGTGATGATTTTGTACCACTTGGGGACAAAACATACATCAGCCCTTCACGTCCACTTGACACGCCAAGTTGTTGCCAGCTAATACAGCATATTGTCATGCTCTTCATGTTAGATCACTGTTCACCCCAGCGTTTAACCCTGTCGACTGACCCTTGCTGAACCGTGCAGTCAAACACAGACGTACAAGTGTTCGGAAACTGGACTAGGAACAAACACGATCAGGCGAGAAGAAGCCAAAGGTAAAGAGAACGAGCTTCTATCAATAACAGCCCTGTCTGATCGAGGCGTGTCGAGAACAGAGTGAAGCTCAGAGATGGCATGGTCCAAACTCAAACTCTATTCAAAAATACTCTATTGGGTAATATCTGTTTAAGGAAAATCCTGGAACTTCTTTAACGTCCTGCTTTGTAAACTTTGTCCAGTTCATGTTGTACCCATGGATCAAGAACTACCAGTGTGATGGCATAATTTGATATGGATTCTCGAATATTTAACAAAAAAAAAAAGGGTAAAATGTATTTTTTAAATGCCATGTAATGTAAATGCATATGATCTGCTAGAGCACAGATAATACGTTATCTAGCATTAGTATGAGTATAAGCCAGGTGGTGTTGAACGGGATTTTCAGCAAGAACATATGGGTGTGATGTTCAGGTGTTCACAAACTTTTGGTCACATACTGGATGTTTTCATTCCTATAGCATAGTGACTTCTTACAAAGGGACTTGAATGGCAGACGGTGAACGTAAACAGTTTTCCAAGCAATCTTTGGTGATGTTTATGTAAAATTATATTTTTGTAGGTTTTTTAAGGAATCTCTTGATCTAGACAAAACTAAATCTGCAACTTTAAGTATGAACTTTAAGCTTTCTCACAAGTCTGTCACATGACAAGCTGCATTTTTTTTTTGTCTTATAGAAAGATAAAACAAGTGAGGCTATATTTGTAATCTCTAAAAACTACGAACTATAACTTGTTTCACATCAAAAGTCATTATCAATGGATCAGAAGTATGACGTCGTTGACTTTAATCGATAAAAATGTTGTAACCGCTGCCCAATTATTATAGTGTGAGACAAAAAAAAAAAAAAAAAAAAAAAAAAAAAAAAAAAAACCACACACCTATTTAGGACATGCTGTTATTGGAAAATGCTCAACTTTGGGGCGGTAACAGTAACTCTGCTTTGTGTTAAACTGCACCAAACCACCCTTTTGTTGATTATTTTCCTATAACAGCACAGCACCTCCAAGTGTCTTTTTTTTTTTAATTATTATTATTTCATACATATAACTCCTCACAACAATTTGTGAAAAGATATATATTATACTTCACATGCAGTAAATATTTCATGCCTCTTCAATTCAAACCCACATAACATAACAAACATGACAAAGTTTGCATGAGTCATCACTGGGAATATAAAGTGTATTCTCATGTGTCCAATACATCTATATTACGCTTGCTCAGCAGTCTTAAATAAAACAAATGTTAAGATAAAAAAAAAAACTAAAAAATAATAATAAAAAAAACCCACATACTGTTTGTGCAAATGGTGACTCTGTTAAATCTCAGAGGTTATCTGGGTGGAAAATTACACAGCAATAACACAAACCGCGTTGTCCTTATCTAGACATCCAGATGTGCTAAAAATTAAAAAAAAAAAAAAAAAAATAACCCAACATAAATTGTTCTTTAGGGTGAAACCAGTCACAAAATCCTGCATGCACTGACATGAGTAAGTAAGTAACCTGGTGTCTTGCACTGCTTACACAGTGTTCCCTGATTAGTGTCAACGGAAACCAAAAGAAACAGGAGATACTGGGTGACATTTCGTGAATGACATTCTGTGACACATTAGTTAACAAGAGCAAACTTTAGGATTAAAATATAGTACAGGACGGGCCATGAAAAAGTACCCCATCTCCAATACCGGTGCCACACTCTTTGGTGGAGACCGTAGCCCCTTTCTCTCCGTCTGTCGTCCCATGTGTAGGTGCACAGACGAGAACGTGGACCACTTTCAGGATCAGCTCAGGCTTTTGTTTATGTTTATAAAACTGTTAATTTGTTCCTTCATGTTATCTTCCTATCGCCGGAGGCGGGCTACTTTTTCGCCGCCCACCCTGGATATTAATGCTAAAGTGCATGGTTTGTTCATGTTAACTAATGCAGTAAATAATCCAAGCTAAATGAACCATGATGCTATGTTCTAACCAAAGTGATCGCATGGTAGGGATGTATAATTCTTCTAGTTTGAAATAATGCTTGATGCATAACCCATATCAGAGCAGAAATGTACTGTGTTCACATTTTGGTATGTATTACAAAATGTTTCATTTTTCGGTATATAAGCTGAGCGCACCTTTAAACCAACATCTGCAAGAATTTCAGTTCAATACAGTAAGCGTCCCCGCTAATGTCGCAAAGCAATCTCGGGTTTATCAGACCGCAGAAACAAACTGCTTTTTTTCACTGCATGTAGACGGTCACGCCGATATGACGACCCTCTTTCAAAGTCACACATGTTAGAAACATGTACAATATCGTTCAAACATGTTCAATATGCTGATCCTTGACCTTTGTATACTACTGAGTTAGGCTAACTTGACTATTTTCAGTCAATTAAGCCAGGTTTTGAACTTTCCTCCTTCATGCTTGCTTGGTAAATTTTGTAAACACGTATGCATACATGACATACACGTGACATTTCAATATTTTTATCAGCTTCCATGTGCCTAAAGCAATAAATATCAGACAGCAGAAAGTTGCATCCTGTAAATACCAGATAACTGTGCCACTCTAGCTGCAGGGACACTGTAGGGGTGCCATTAGTTTTGGTTTAGCTTTTTTTTTTTTTTTTAACGACGGTCCCCAGTTAACTAAATTTTTAAACAACACTCAAGCTTCTTTCCCTCATAATTTTAAATACACTTGCCTCAAAACACACACAAGAAATGCTATCTCATCTCTTTGGTTTTTGTCACAACCTTCATGTCCCACTGTTTTCAAAGTTTTAACTTCCTTTTAAAAAACACAAAAAAGCGTTGCAACCACATACACATACACAGACATCTCATAAGTGACCCGACACCATCATTTTTTAAATATTTTTTTTTTCTAGAAACTTCCTTCTAGCTGCTCTGCCATAGTACGCAAGTGGATGGAGATCCCTCTCAGAAGTTCTCCGACTCACTTGGAGTCACTCTGCAACATCGCAGCCTTACAACGGGCATTATTTTCTTAACAGTCTGCTCGACAGTCTGAAGACACCTTCCAGAGGGTCCAGGTCGACCTGAGCGGGATGCTGTGGATTCCTTTTCTTTGCTTTTGAATTGTACAAATCACTCTGTTGACCATGTACAAGAGGAATCCCAAGGTTTTGTGCAATCATACGCTGACTTAATCCACCCTCACCCTGACCCGCAATACAAACTCTTTGAATATCACACGACTCTTTTGCTTCTGGTGTTCGCCGCATGGCTAATCACTATAAACTATTAATATACTGTAATCTGAAATGAAAAATAATCATATATTAACGTGTATGAAGCACCAGGTGGTGTCTGCATAGATAAAACCCAATGCGGGGTGTCTATTTACTTTTGATTGTCTGGGTAGAACTCCACAAAAGTAACTTCAAGCTAACGTTTCTGCGTTCAGAAAACAAATTAGATAATAAAATCAACCTCAGTTGCACTTGTGTCGCTGTATGTCTTGGTACTTGTGCTTCAGTGCATCTTATGATTAAGAGATTTCAGGCAGCGACATTAAAAGCACATAGCACACTGTTGTTCTCAAATGGAGATGACAGTGGGGTAAGAACTATACAAATACATAGAAGTGAAATAACAATGAAACTTAACAAAGGAAGAAATATTCTTTCTTAGTATAAAAATCTGTCATCTGGCATCCATTATCTATGCCACTTCTCCGTTAAGAGTCCAAGCTGACTTTGAGCAAGGGGTGAGATACACCCCGGGGCAGTTCGCCAATCTATCATAGGGCTTCCCAAAAGGTGAAAGATGTTCCTGTGATTGCTTTGATAAGTATCTTGCCATACTACCGTATGTATTGTTTTCGTCCTAGTTTTCCTGAATAAAATAAGTGTGAGAAGATTGGCCAAAGTCCAAACTGACTGACATGTACATCATTGCATTGCTTTTTACTAGTGAAAGGATTTCAAGCCCACATAGCTGTCACGGACATGAGGTGTGGTGTAGTGTGAGAAGGGGGAAAATGCTACCAAACCCAGTGGATCTACTAGGAATGCATCAATACTGACAGCAAAAGAGTATTGGAGTACATCGACATGTTCTGCAAAACAGGAGTAGAGCAAATGAACAAACATGTGGTGGTACAGATGTGGTCTAAACAGAGTGATCTAGTAAATGAACAAGTGGTGGTGCAGGTGAGGCATCCAGAGAAAGTTCTGCATAAGAGTACAGTAATAGTGTTTATGAACATGTGCTGGTACAGATGTGGTCTCCATAGAAAGTTCTGGAGTCTGTTTATAACATATATATATATATATATACTGCAGATTTGGATGAGCAGAATTAGATCTAGGCTTGTGTTCATTGAAGGTGAAGAATTTCCAGAGTTTGTAAGAAAACTATTTGGAATGGTTTCAGCTCTTCCACCAGTAGGTTGGCCTGTTTGGTGTGAGCAGCCTTTTTCTCCTTCTTTTACCTTGTACCCTCAAACAGGTCATTCCCTGAGTGACCTGGCACTGACTGAGGATATCTGGCATACCTGTGCTCTCATAAAAATCTTTGTGGTTTTGTGGCTTTATTCTGAAGGCTCTTGAAATGTCAGGAGAATGTAATCTGTTCCTCTCGTCCTTCCTTGTGATCCTCTCCTGGGATTGTCCTGAGAAGGAGCATGGCAGCCATGTTTGTTGACTCAGCCACCAGATCTTGGTCGCAGATGCTCAGTGAGACTCCATCCAAGACGGTTGGCTGAGTTGGACAAAGACATGGATTATTCGATTTGGTGTCCAGAGTCATTTAAACCAAATAAACCTATACCTTACCTTCTCTTGGACCAGGTGGTCCTTGAAGTTGATTTCCTGCTTAAGTTGATGTCTCTGCTCCTTTTCTATGAACTGGTTAACTAATTGGGAACTCCTGAGCAGTGGAGCCTGCTGGGTCAGTGGCTCCAACATTACGTCATTATAACCCTGCAGAACAAAAATGTAGATCATCCCTAAGAACTGACTCGAAATGTGGAATTAGAATATGGTCCTAATAGCAGCAGCAGCTGCTAATATAATATGCTAGTCCTGCCACTATGTCTTCTCAATGTCTGACACTACAAATGGTACAAAAGGTGAGAGAGAGAGATGGCATCAGCTGACATAGATAAGGATCTAGCTGACCTTGACCTGCACAACCTATACTGGCGATGGCACTTCAACTCTTACAATTCACCGACAGATCACATCGGTAGAAGAAATGTTACACTCACTGCACCAATCTGTGTTGGTGAAGCAGAATTTCAGTTTGTGAAATGTCCACTGCTAGGATTCGTCTCTGTGAGGACCTAGACAATCTTAGACAGCCTCAGACTAGAGCTAATTTAGATGAGCCAAGTGAGGTGGTTTGAGCACCTTACATAGGCCTCCTGTTGTTTGGTTATATCTGGCATATCCCATGGGACTGAAAGCCTAGAACAGATCCAGAACACCCTGGAGTGACCTCACATTTTGTTTGGGAACATCTGGGGCCTCCACAGGAAGAGCAAATCTTGGCTTTGGATAGCCGGAAGGTTGGGCTGACCTCAACCTGCTGCCACTACAATCCCGACCAGGACAAGATTATAAATGAATAAAAAACATATCTAGAAAGCAATGATTTGATTTTTCCCAGATTCTGAGCACATGAAGATGCAGCAGGGAGGACTGCTGCCTAACAGCTCCAGGGCCCCCCCAGTTCAATCCGAAACTCAGGCTGCTCTCCGTGCAAGGTATCTCTGCATGTTTCCTCTGGGTTCTCCATTTTCCTCCCACCTCCCAGTAATTCTAGTAGATAGGCAGGATAAGATAAATTGCCCGTAGGTGTAAATGAATATCTTAACGTGTCTGGATGGAGCGCTACGATGGAATAGTGCTCCATCCATGGTAGATTCCAACCTCATACCCAGTGCAATCCTGGATCCATGGGAAAAATGGGTTAAAGGGCTTACAGAAAGCGAACCTTTGTAAACCTCTGATCATACGCATTTGCACCCAGAAACCACGGGCTTGATTCAAGCGGAAGCAATGTTTCACGACATCATGGATCTTCCGCCTTATCCACAAAAGGCCTGGGGTGGCTGCGGCCTTTCATTCAAAGCAAGCAGGAGCCGCTCCTGATCTCACCTGTTTGAGTTCAGTTTGGTCGTCTATAGCCGGTAGCCATGCCATCCCTTTGCGATTAAGACCGAAGGCCCCTGAACTAAATGATAAAATAAGTCAATTTCTTACAAGTTCCTTGATTTACAACGCATTGATATTATTACCTTGCTACTGGAGTAAATAATAGATTGGCTACGAACCGACACTGTCGATAGGCATTCGCAATGCATAATTCTGTTAGCAGACAATCTTAAAAAAAAAAAAAAAAATAGCACATTTAATAACAAAATGATTCCTGGAACTCACTGCGTGTCCTGAGAACACTGATGACACTGAGTGGAACTTTGTCCTTGACCCTGATGATTGCATGCTGAGCATTGATGAAACATCACTGTTCGAACTGGGGACAAACTGCTTCCGAGTAGGCTTGTTCAAGAAGTGTAGACATGGCACCTTCTCAGCCAGAGTGTCCCTGTACATTCAAGTATGAAAGAATAGCTCTGAGAACAAGAAGACCAAGAATATAGTTTGTATTGTTCAATCAGTCACAGTTTTGTTTTGGTTTTTTAGCTGAAGCAGAGATGTGAAGACGTGGATGGGAACCTGTAGTTGGAGTGAATGATGGCGTAGATGAAAGGATTATAAATGGCAGACGCTTTGGCAATGATTGCAGGCACTGCCTTGGAATATGGGGTCAGGATGCTGCTATACCTGAAATGTCAAAAGAAAATGCCAAATTATTGCCAATTATTTTGTTAAGCTGGGTAAGACTCGTAACTCTCATATGCTCGATTGTAAACTCGATTTCACAAAGCATCACGACAAGTTCGAAAAAGATCAACTCAACTGGTCAGCCTTAGATGTGACATAGACAATCGCTTCAAACACAGATCTGAGTTGAACCTAGAACTGAGTTGCAATTGGCTTGCACGATAAGGAGTGCAGTGGGGCATTGGTGTGTGGTATGCCTGTAAGCCAACTCTGTTCTGGACTCCGCAGACGAAATTACACGCTTATCTTTCTGCTCCATTAGTCTGCCCTCCTAGAAGAGATTTAAACCACCAGAATTTACCCTTGTCCACCACCATCCTCCACTACATTCCTATGAGAGGCTTTTTTGAGTGCCTAAACGTTTAGATATTGGATTTTTCCCAAAGAGAAGTGACATCTGGTGTGGTCTGACTTTTACATAAACAGCCAGCCCTTGGTAAAAAAAAAAAAAAAAAACCCCAAGCATCTAGTTCCTGTTTATATTAAATGGTTTGCAATGTTTACTTCTTAATTTGTAGCTCAATAATAAATTGATGTAAGTCGATCAGACGTGGTCTGGTAGACCGCCCTTCTGGTCTTGTTACGTGTCACCTTACATCACATCATTTCAACACTTCGGTGTGTGAACCTGACATTTACTAGCCGTGGGTCCTGTGTTAGACGTACTGTACCGTGAGTATGAAAGCACAAACAAACAGAGTCAAATAAACCACTGTCAATTGTGCATCACATCTTGACAATGAACAACAGCAAACTCGTTGCATTAAGTGTCTTGCATTGAATATTAGCAAAAAAAAAAAAAAGAAAGAAAGGAATGATATCCATAGCTACCCTGCCCAGGCGATGAGAGTAACAAAGGCGTAGGGTGACCAGGACAGCACATACACGACAATGACCACAAAGGCCACCTTCGCCAGTTTCCACTCTTTTGTTATGGACTGCTGTTGAACCATTGTGGTATTCCTCACCTGCATGCCCAGGCTCTCTATATCTCTGAAAACATGAATTGAGGACGTCACATGAAGCTTTTTCACAGTTACAGTAATCAGGCGTAAATTTCAGTCATCACTCTTGAATGAATAAATTGTACGTATAGATGCAGTAGGGTCCGGATCTAAGCCTCCGATACCAAGAATTCTTCGTATTTCGTCGGATTAAAAATGATTTTACCCTGCATTGGATTCACATCCACTCCAGGGTGGATTCCTGCCTCTTGCCAGTATTCCTAGGATTACTGGAATGATTTCTCTAGTTACATTTAAACACTTCTGACCATTTAAACACCATTGATCTTTGAAGTGCCACATCCTTTGTAGTGAACCAGTTTTAGACCCTAACATGTGACCTCAAAGGCATAAAATGATATGGGCACTTTCTAGAAGTTTACCTGCTTGTGTTACGAATGGCTAGAAACATGAAGAAATAGCAATAGGATATGATGCCCAAGGGGACAAAAAAGACCAAGCAGCACAGCATGAGCGTGTAGCTTTTGTTAGCTGGCGTTGACGTGACATAGTCCCAGGTGCAAGACGTCATGAGGCCTTCTGGGATATAGGAGCCTGTCAGGAAGAAGACACACACAACTTGTTCACGTTGGACATCAGAGATGTGTTTATCCCATTTATATCCTGTACATTCTGGATGATGGTGAAAATGGTATATTATATGCTAGAGCCTTCACGGGTATCAGAGCCGAACCCATTTTAAAGACCAACAGGAGAGTTTGGAGCAGTGTATTCAACAACACGCATCACCACCATCAACAAAAGACCAAATGAAGTTATAGTGCTCTGAAGAATAGGGCTGATGTCTTCAGTACAGTTCCAGAGACTTGGGGACTCATTGCCAAATTCCACTGAAGTGGTGTGTGGTGGGCTAACACACCTTACTTATTTGTCATGCATGTGGATTTATGGTGTGTACTTTCTGTATTGGTAGCAACTCTAAATAAATAAATAAATAACCGCAAATGAAGCATGAAGGTCAACCACAGATATGCATGTGAAGCGAAACGCACTGAATGGCTGCCAACACTTACTCCATCCAAGTAAGGGTGCTGAACTCCAGGCCAGCGAATAAATCCAAACTAGCAGGATGCTGATGAGCGTCCGACGTTTAGAAGTCCACCTGATTGCCTGCAGAGGCTTGGTGATCACTATGTAGCGGTCGATGGAGATGGCCACCAGGTTAATCATGGACGTGATACCAAACAAAGCACCGCAGAAGGCATAGATCTTACACCCTAAACATCAAAGCAATACCAAAAAAACTTGTGAGAACCTGGGAGCAATTTCTTCATGTGGCGTGTTCACGAAAATGTATTAATATAAAGAATATTTGAGAAGTGAATGTTGTATACATTTTTCATAATCTTAGATGAAATAGATGAGTTGTGGAAAGGGAGGTTTCAGGGTTTCAGTGTGATGATAAATGGGATCACACGTTAATGCAAAAAAAAAAACCCCAAAAACAAAAAATCCATAAGGTACAGTACCTGTTTTTCCAAACACCCACTGCTTATACAAACTATTGACAAAAAAGATGGGCGACTGAATGAAGGCCATGAGGAAGTCGCTCACAGCAAGGTTGACGATGAAGTAATTGGGTGGAGAGCGTAGTTTCTTGTTGCTGGAAGGAAAAAGGGAAATAAAATGCTGTTGATAATGAACCGACAAAGTGTAAACTTTGCATCTGTGAAGCCTTTTATCGCTTTAACCCTTTATCGGGCGAAGAACCGTATTTGGTAATTCAACAGACATCCAAAATGCCTCTCCGTGAGCTTGTAGAACCACGTGGATTTCTCCCATCCTAAATAAATGTGACTTTAAATTTAGATGCGTTTTTCTTATCATTTTTAGATATGCAATAATTACACCATTTTCCCAAAGATTTCCCCTCACCCTTGCACGTATTTCACTTAGTGCCCTTTAAAGGGTTAAGAGTCATTTATTTGCCCCTAATATAAGAGATGGGAAAAAATAATCTCATGGTAGGAGATTAATGGTCGGAATGTTCACTAATATTAGCTGTCTCCATTTTGTCCACCCAAGAGCAAAAATCTTGCCGATATTTAAAGAGCTGCTGATTCTTAATTCTACATATTTAGTGAATTACATTAACATGGAGGAGCAATCACTTACGCACAAGCATACCTACACACACACACACACACACACACACACACACACACACACACACACACACAAGCCCTTCTAGTCATCATCTGCATTCCAAAGTTTGACATTAATCCATCTGTGAACCTCCATTACACTTGGAGAGTAAAGAATAAATCTTGGTGAATAATAATAATGGCACTCTAATTGCAGTAATCTCCAGCGACTATCTCACTCTATTTTCATGAATTGAATCAATTTCAAAACGTTATCAGTTTTGATTCATGTAATCATCTCTTCTCACTTTCTGCCAGTCAAAGTAAAGTCACCTGACCAGGAACGGTGATAACCGTTGGAACTCGTGAGATACGATAGCGCCAGTGCTTTAATGGCCTTTTGTGATTCAACATAGCTTCAGACAAGACAGATTTAGAGAGAACTTGCTTCTGTAACATGTCTAGTAGTAGTAGGAAATGGTAATAAATATGATATACATCATATGATTCCCCATATGAACTTTGAAGGCTTTAAGCTCCGCCCACTTGCCACAGTCACACCGCAGCATGTCATATACTGTAGCTCTGAAGAGCAGGTTTACTGATGTACACAGTACATTATTGTATTTATCATTATGATATACATGTCAGGTTCATTCCTAAACCTTGTAACACATGCTAACTAAAGTGGAAACGCTGTTTTTAAAACCGTTTCCTGAAGATCATTCTTTGGCTGTATTCTCGATGACCTGTGTTCGTGATATTTTGCATGTTAATTGTAGTTTGGAATTAAAAAAAAAATAACAGCCCATGTGGTTTGTAGTTCAACAATAAAGAAAGGTTTTTCCAACAAACTGTTCTGTAAAACCTTTCGTTTCACGAGTATCTTCATAGGGAAGATGGTGGTGTGGTGGTTAACGCTGTCGCCTCACGGCAAGAAGGTCCTGGGTTCGATCCCCGGGGTCAACCTGGGCGCCTTTCTGTGTGGAGTTTGCGTGTTCTCCTGGCGCCAATGTGGGTTTCCTCCCACAGTCAGATGGGATTAAGCTAATTGGCTACTATAAATTGCCCATAGGTGGGATTGGTTATCTGTCTCTGTGTGTCGCCCTGCGATGGATTGGTGACCTGCCCAGAGTGTACCCCGCCTTTAGCCCAAAATCAGCTGGGATTGGCTCTACCCCCCACCCCACCCCACCCTACCCTCGTGACCCTAAACAGGATTAAGCGGCAGAAGGTGAGTGTGAGTATGCAAAATGCACACATATTTGATAAGACGAAGCCTTGTTTGCATGAACAGAGATTCTTTAAAAAGATCAGATACCAAAATGACTTTTTGTATTAATTTTCTGATTCTTGTAAGAATCTTAACAAACATCTGGTGAAAACTGATTGTGATGTGTCTATATGTATATATACACCCCCCCCCCCCCCCCCAATTTACCCCATTCACCCGTAGTGCCTTAAGTGAAGTTTGAGCTGAGTGTTTACTGAAGTGAACTGTGCGCTCCGAACGTGTTGTAGACATGGTGTAGTCCATTTGCAGCATGTTCAACTTTAGCACACGCTCAGTGCTTTTCACGGAATCGCCTCATTACCTGCAGGGAATTTGCTTCAAAGATTCAAATTTTGCTTTTGGGCCACCATGCAACTCAACACATACCAAGCACAATATCCAAAAGATCAATACAATTAAAGTATTCTTTAAAAAAAAAAAAAAAAAAACATACAGGAACACCATGTGCACCTTTCCTAAGGAAAATTTTAGTCTGGAACCTTTATTTGTAATGGTATACAATGATCCCAAAACATTATTCATCTATAAAGTAAAATCACATGTTCTATATTCAGTGCTAAAATAAAAATTCCCTTAAAATTTTAACACCGGCCTTAAGGACAGTCTAAGGTAAGATGACCTACCAGCAGAATGCATACATGACCAGTGCATTCCCGATGACACCCAAAGCCCCAATGATGGCCACGAAGAAGGCCACGATGTAGTGCGCGTGGTCCGGAACGTCCACCTTTCTGTAGAAATTTCGATCCATGTCCGAGTCCTGCTGTAACAACAGATACGGATGACAGTGGTTTCAATCAGAGGAATACTGCCTCGTGCTCCCTTTCTAGTGCTGATGCTTCACTTGTGCTCTCTCTCTCTCTCTCTCTCTCTCTCAGAATGACTCCCCACCCTCTCTCTCTCTCTCTCTCCCTCACTCTCTCTCTCTCTGCAGTTATATAAGGGTATAAATCAACACTAGATGTTACATATGATGCTAACTGATGGCGTGGAATCAATGCCTACTGAAAAGCAAACAAGTGAACTAATATGTGAAACCTTTTCAACTTCTTGAACTCCTTTAAATGACAGGAAACACGTTAAAATGTTGCACTTAGCCCAAGGGATGCATATGAGTGAAGGAAGCGTCATGGTTTTTGTTCACTTCATGCCGTTACATCAACTGTCCCTCAAAAACTGGGACAAATTAATAACACTCAAAGGCTTAATGAACCTTGAGTGTTATTAATGAAGTTCAATAACCAAAGACCAAGAACAGGCCAAGAAGAAGAATCATCATGGGCATAGACCTCACAGAAACTAGTCTTCTTCTGTTGGAGCTAATCCACCTCAAGGTACGCCGAGATGCTTTTCTGCTCACCACGGTTGTACAGCGTGATGATTTGAGTTCCTAGATCGTTCCTTGTAGCCCAAACCAGCCTGGCTACATTCCTCTGACCTCTCTAATCAACAAGGTGTTTCCAGCCACAGAACTGATATTCACCCAGTGTTTCTTGTCTTTCACGCCATTCGGTGTAGACCCCAGAGACGCGCTGCGTGTGAAAATCCCAAGTGATCAGAGGTTTCTAAAATATTCATACCAGGACATCTGGTGCTGACATCCATGCCACCGTTAAAGTCACAGAGATCAGATTGTTTCCTATTTTGATATTTGCTGTGAAAATTACCAGATGTTCTTCACCTTTATCTGCAAGTCGGTTGACAAATGATTGGCTGATTGGAGGGTTTTTTTTCCCCCCATACACCTTTCTCTTCTGCATCTTGATGTGCTGATTATCTCCACCATGTTTTTTCAAATAGCATGCGTACATGGTTTCCACAGATTGTCATTGTGCCGTGGATAAACAGGAGGAATATACTCATCATCATCACTGTTCGCTTTGTCGACTTGTTGACTTCCGCCACCCCGTGCCCGAGCAATCATATCTTCAGCTAGTAGCAAAGTCAAATTAAAATACGAAAGCATTCCCTTTCGAGGTTTCCCTAAGGCATGATGTATTTGTACTCAATCCAGCTGTCAGTAAAGGCCAGATTTTAAAAATGGAGCATTGTGGGAATTTACAGCCCATGTTCGGTGTTTGTATTGTCCTGCACTCGTCTCAAATTGTTGTGTGAAAGTTTTCTGATGATCAGTTCAGAAGCACTTCTCCCAAGCTTATGACGTGTGAACAGACATCTTTGCCTTCGCCTGTTGTAAGGATTCAGTTTATCATAATGGTTGTTGTTGCCGGTAAGCCGTTTGCTTGAGGAGAAATACCTATCATAGAAGAAGAGTGCTCCTCTCGGGAACAGACTGTCATTCAAACAATGGCATACCCCCTAATTCCCACTTGCTGATATCTGAATGTATTTTTGCCTAGTTCAATTTCAAAATTCGACACCGTTACATTTTACAAGGCAAAACGTTCAATCCTGTTGGACACGACTTCTCAGAAAATGCACAGCTAAAACGAGGAATAATCAAAAACTAAAGGCAATTTTTAAATTATGCAATACTTTGCTCAGAGTACCTCCGTGTACCTTGTTGGTTGTGGGTTCAAGGCCCAGGACCAACAAGGTACACTGAGGGACCCTGAGCAAGGTACTGTCCCCAAGCCCTACTCCCCGGGCGCTGTGCTGTTCGGCTGCCCCCTGATTCACCTGGGGAACGGGATAAATGCAGAGAAGTTATTTTTCTGTGTCACGCTATGCTGTGTGTTTCACGTGTGATAATCACTAGTATCACTATCACTTCTTAATGCAGAGAGGACGAGACAAAGCATGGAGTGGAGACATCCATCTTCTCCAGTAAAGAAGAAATTCAAAAGTCAGTCCTCCCCCAAGAATATCATGTTAACATTCTTTCGGGACGTGAAGGTTCCTATTCTGGTGCATTTCCAAGCGCATGGACGAACACTGAACAGTGTAAATTCCTGTACGTTGCTGTGAAATGAACTTCAACCTGCAATACGCAGTAAAAAGAAGAGGAACGCTGTCCAAAACAGTCTTGCTGCACCATGACAATGCACGTCCTCATACAGCAGCAGGGACAG
>JAQMCW010139161.1:0-14703 GCA_030068335.1 Chrysichthys cranchii | reverse complement strand
TCTCTCTCTCTCTCTGTCTGACACACACACACACACACACACACACACACACACACACACACACACACACACACACATTATTTTATTAATATGTGTACTCATTTGCATCATCCTAACATGTCACTTTATCACATTAATGACCCATAAAATGTAAAATGGTTTTTGTGGGTCACTAATGATGCAGCCAACATGAATTAATTAATGAAATGATCAATTACGACTGGGCCTTGGGCAGGAATAATTAGAAGAGAACATATGCAGCTTATTGATGTAAATAAATCCCTCAGGACTGTCAACTACTGGGCATGTGCACCATTTGTTTATAGTGTGTGTGTGTGTGTGTGTGTGTGTGTGTGTGTGTGTGTGTGTGCCTGCAGACAATGGGTCTTTGGCTTTGATTGAGATTTAAAAGTCAGCAAGCCTTTCAGGGGTACAGTAATTACTGTGCTACAGTGAAAAATACATGTGTGAAAGTTTGGTACAGTATATGCGTATTTTTTGGGTGCGGGAGGTGGCTGCGTTTTTATTTTGCACCTGTATGCTACTATAATGTGGCGTTCCATTTGCCTTGGAAGTCGGATTTCGGGGCTCAGGTTAACGTCATGTCAAACTTAGCCCGGCTTCCATTCGTACAAGTCAGAAAACCAATATGGATGCCTCCACGAAAACCAGTACTGTGCTTGCTCTTTTGTCCTTTGCCAGTGTTTTACCAAGAATCTAATCAAAATATGTCCCTAATAAGCTCATCTGATCTCACCCTATTAAAAAAAACACTTTAAATAAGTTTTACACTGAAATTTCTTGGACAGTGCTGTGTGTACAACTGATTAAATGAGACAAAAATAGACAGAAGTTTAATAAAGAATATAAAAGTACAGGGTGCCACCATTTTGGATTTTTAACTCAGGGTTGGTGAGGATCTCTCGACTTTCTGAGTATGAAGAAATACAACTTCAGGGGACATTCTAGCTTACATTTCTGACTCGGAATTTGGATATCCCGATTTCCAATGACAAATGGAACACAGCACAAGTGCAACGGGACACATGGGTCTTAGTGATGAGTAGTGCGAATGTAAAAAAAAAAAAAAAGAGTTGAGTTTGAATGAAAGCTTCAAGTTAGTTGTATTGAGGTGAAATGGACAAATGCGGAATCTGCATGCTGCAACCATGTAAAACAAATAAACAGAAACAAACCCCCCCCCCCCCCCCCCCATTTTCCCTGTATGGTTCCTCGCTATAAACATTATTCATAAAAAACAGAAAGCCTACAATTGAAACAGTGCAAAATGAATTCCATTCTATAGTTTTCTTCCAAGAATTAAACAGAAAATTCACACTCTGAGCTCTGATCAGTGGAACTGATGCTCACGGGTATTACGCTCATGCGTTGCATACTACTCATGCCTCATCACATTCTAAGCAAAAACATGCTGTTTAATGGGTTGAAAAAAATGTTTGCAAAATGTCAGCTCAGCTATATACAGTGCTCAGCATAAATGACTTACACCCTTTCTGAAATTAAAACGTTTAACCATTTCTTAGTCATTATGAACACAATTAGCTGTATTTTTACAAACCAGTTTCATTCAGCATTTATTTGTATCAACATGTATGAGAGAGTATGACCTTCAGCATAAGGAAAATAATAAATTTTATTCAAATAAGGTGATGCAAAAATAATTGCACCCTAAAACAAATTCTGCTAAATCTAATATTTTGTATGGCCTCCTTGACTTTTAAGAACAAGCAGCAACTCTTCTAGACATTGAATGAACAAGTTTATGACATACAGCGATGTCTATATTTCTCCATTCTTGAAGGATGAACTCCACCAGATCCTGTAAGCTGTATGGACAACTTTTCAGAACTGCCCACAAGTGCTCTACTGTGTTGAGGTCTGGTGACATGCTCAGCCACTGAACCATTTTTCACCCTGTTCTTCTTCAGAAATGAACCAGTGACCTTAGATTAACGTTTTGGGTCAGTGTCATGTTGAAAGTGTGCTCTGAGACCTAGGGCATGGTGTGACGGTAGCATTCTGGCTTTCTCTTGGTCACAGTACATCTGGGAACTCATGATACCATCTATGAAATGCAACTCCCGACACCTGCAGGACTCATGCAACCCCACACAAGAACACTGCCACCACCGTGCTTTACTGTTGGTACCATGCATTTTTCATTGTACTCCTCACCCTTGCGATGCCATACAGTTTGGAACCCATCAGAGGCAAAAAGATGTTTTCTCATTCCAAAGTATGGAGTCCCAGTAGGCTTCATCTTTGTTAACATGGGCCTGGCAAATTCCAGATGGGCTTTTTTGTGCAGTGGCTTCCTTCGTGGATGATAGCTCTACTGCACTCCTATGCAGTGTGCTTCATATGGTGTCACAGGAAACACTCACCCCAGTTTGACTTTCTAATCATGTAGTCAGCTTTGCTGAACTTACATGCAGATTTCCTTCGACTTCTCTCATCATAAAACGCTCTCGGCGAGGTGTTAACTTCAGCGGATGGCCTGGATGTCTCTGCAAGCTTCCCACATTCCATCTTTTTTGAATTTTTGGATGGCTTTTGCGACAGTATTTAAAATTATTAGCGATGCCTTACTGATTTTCTTCTAACCTTGACCTTTTTGTGCAAAGAAATCTGACATTTCTTTTCCATGTGGTACCATTTTGTCAGCATTGAGTTGAAGCAGATTTTCTCTCTTAAATACCACTTTTAATCATCAGTTATCCTCTGGCCACCTGTGTGATGATTGATTAGATTCATCTGTTGGTGAATTCCTGTTAATTACAATTTTATCTGGTGTTTCTCCTGAGATATTCAATGGGGTGTAATCATTTTTGCATCACCTCATTTGAATAAAATCTATTATTGTTCTTATCCTAAAGAAGAAAAGAAGGTGATCATACTCTTATGTTGATACAAATAATAATAATGTTTAATGAAACTGGTTTGTAAAAATACAGCTAATTGTCTACATAATCACTAAGAAATGGTTAAATGTTATATTTTCGAAGGGGTTGTACTCATTTTTATATAATACTTTACGTATACATCACATCAGTGAAAAACTATTTCACACTTTTCAGTTTCACAGCTGTAGGCATATGTACAATTATCAAACATACCGATGATAGATTGTCTTTTGAGAGCGGGCCTAGAAGGTCATGCGAGAGAGAAAATGAAAGTACCTGAAAACAAAAATTCATGTGAAGTGCAAAACTGATTGATGACACCATTGGCATTCGAGCCATTGGCATTGAAACTACAGACTCTTGTGTGTGTATATGTTTAACACAGTGATGTTAATCTGGAATTGTAATGAATTTTGGATCGACTTGGATGGAGTTTATGGTGTGTCTTACAGCTGGTGTGCATTTAAACCCTCATTAAACCAGAAGCTCATGTGTGACTAAAAGATGCTTCATAAAAGCTTTCATTGTAAATTGGCCTTTAGTATCCACAACTGAGTTGTTTGGGGCTTTTTTGTTTTTCAGTATTTACTGCTAAAATAATGAAGTCTGTTGTGTTTAGTATGTTTAGTGTGCAGGTGAAAAAGCTTATTTATATGGATATGGGGTGATATAAATACTGAACATGCACCAACCCACAAAACCAGGCTGTAAGGCTTGTACAGCTGTGGGCGAGGTCAGGAAAATAGTCTTATTGACAGTAAAAGGGGCTCTCAGGAGGCTGAAACATACATATTTTTAAATATCTATTTGGCTTTTTAATCTTTGCTTATTGTTTTTGGATTAAAAAAATTAAAGCTCAGTCTCCCTCTCCTTACTCATATATATGTAAATCTCCACATTGCTTCATTACTTATTTGTGTTAAACTCTGCTTATCTGCATTACAACTTTAAGCTAATTCCACTAGGTGGACTGGCTAAAATTAATTGCCTCTAGCAATTAAGACTGCCAATAATTGAGTGTACAACTGTGTATTCCATCCATGGCTTGTTCCCACCATGTTTCCAGGATGGGTTCTAAATCCATCACGACCCTGGACCAGGATGAAGCACATACTAAAGAGAAATGAATAATCATTGTGAGCTGTCATATACAGATGGAAGATGAATGGTATAAAAAAAATCATATAGCAGGACATCAGCTAATCTCACTGAAAATAGCATTTCTGTACACAAAACTACTTTGCTGTACAAACCAATAGGCCTATGAGAAACAAGATTGCTAGTTTAGAGTGATGAACTTGGATCTGGCAAGCAAAACTATGGTAGTACTATACCTTAGTAAAGCTGGTAACGAAAACTAAAAATGGGAGCAGGTATGACATGTTTCATATATAGAGTGGAGTAACAGATTACTGGAAAAATGAAAGTCAAAAAGCCTTATTAAGTGCCAACATGAGCTACCAGAAGAGCTTCACTGCATGTTGGCAAAGATCCTACAATTATCTGGAATTGGACTGGACTGATGAACACCATTCGCCCAAAAGATATTCCCTGAGTCGGTGTGTTGATGATGCTGGTAGAGAGCGCTGTCAAAATTGTCAGTCCAAAATCTACCATAAGTCTTCAAATGGGGTAGCACAGTATAGGATTTCGGGATCATTTTCTTGCCTTATCCTTTTTTTTTTATTATTATTTGTGACCTGTCTGTAGATACAACCTGAGTTATGTGGCTTCACATATTTTCTTTAAAAAAAAAAAAGCCAAATCTTTAAAAAAATACATAAATAAAAATGATTATTTTTAAAAGATTCTTTTCTCCCTGTTTGTTTGGTTTTTTTTCCCACTTTTACGCATTTATTATCAATCACTGTCTTAGACTAATGTTTTTATTATATGATTTTTATGCCAATTAGATGTAATGGCTTGTGCTTGAAATGTGTTTCTAAAAAAAATCATTAAAATAAAATAGAGAAAAAAATTAATGAAAGGTTTTAACTTTAGAATGAATTCGTATATACGTTAAAATGTATTCTTGCATTGCGTAACGTAAAGTAAATACATCATCCAATGCAAGAATACATTTTAACGTCTATATGAATATATTCTAAACTTAAAAACTTTCATTAATTTTATTTTAATGATTTTTTTTACATACACACATTCTTTCACTTAATTAGAAACCCCACATTTCAATTATGCTATAATTGGACTCAAGCAAAAACCACATTTTTTTAAATACTGGGTTAACAACCAAGATTAGAGGATTTAATGTATAAAACAAATCCTCTTACTTGTCAGAGAACTGAATATTGATTAAATACAATAAAGCCGCATGCCATCGAGAGCTTTTAGCGTGATTGTCAATTAGCCCCTAAGGTTTTCCCAAGCTCTCAGTGCTTGCTAACTTGTAATTGACCTGTCTAATAAGATTAGGATTTAATGACGATCTAAACGCCCTTTGACAGATCCTGTGTCCATGCAATACCTTGCGCTGTCTTGCCAGTACATCCCACATGCCATATCTTTCTATAGGGTTAGTGTCAATTATATCAGTGAGAGAAACAGCCCAAATTTCCACAAAAGGGATTCCTAGTCATGATCATTCCTTATCCTATCCCACAAAAACCTGCCCTGATCAGAGAGAATAGGGGAGAGACAGGGAGAGACAGACAGAGAGAAAGGCAGGCAGAGCGAGATTGTAAATGTATGAGTACTTGACCCAAAGTGCTCTTTCCAAATAATGCTTTTGTCTTGTGCTACTGTGATCATAGGAAAGACTTGAGTTTGAAACGAGGAAAAGACCCAGAGAGAGAGAGTTTGTGTGTGTGTGTGTTTGTGTGTGTGTGTGTGTGTGTGTGTGTGTGAGAGAGAGAGAGAGAGAGAGAGAGAGAGAGAGAGAGAGAGAGAGAGAGAGAGAGTCTCTCAGTGGAAACGTCCACATATTTTTAAGAGGTTGATCGATTAAAAAAAAAAAAGAAATGAAAAAGAAAAAAGAAAGAAAACATGACTTGAAATGCCAAACCTTAATGTCACTCTTGCGAAACGTACAAGACACAGAGTCAGGAATAGACACCCTAGACATTGTACACTTGAGATTAAAGGGCTCCATTTAAGGGCGCAGACAAGAAAAGAAAGTTGAAATAGTTACACAGAAAGTATCAAGCGTTCTCTATGGTAGATCTGGCCTTAGACCTACAGTTACAATGGAAACTTTTCTCCAACAACAAAACAAAGAAAACTTATTGCCCTGAGCAACCCTTTTCGGGGCAAGAGGAAAGACAGAAGCAAGAGGGCCTCGTTTGCATGTATGTGTGTGTGCATGCGTGCATGTGTGTGTGTGTCTGGAAGGATGAGCTCATGGTCTAACAGCACAGAGCTCATCAAATTCAGTCCACGCTCCCAGCCTGTCAGCATCCCACCTTGTGCTGCACACAAAAACACACACCCTCAAAATGTATGAATGTATAATAACCCCAATAATGCTAAACACACTTCTCACAATCAGCTCTGTAACCACAGTGGAAAAGTACACACAGACATACAGCAAAGTCAAGCAGAAATATCTACACACACACACACACACACACACACACACACACACACACACACACACACACACACATCTCAGATCTGTATGCTTGACAGAGCACCTGGTCCCCAGTCTCTGGTTAATCTCAGTCCAAAGCTCTATGGTAGATCAATACGATGGACATGATGAGAGTCACGATTTCAGGACTACTTTCCCTAAACGACTTTGTTGAGGAAAAGAGGACAAAGGAGCATCCGCTAAAAAAAAAGAAAAGCTAGGGAAGCCTTGGGTTTAGCTGCTGCCATCAACTGTACACATCCCTTCATAACTTATATGACAACATACAGTGCTGTGAAAAAGTATGTGCCCCATCCTGAATTCCTGTATTTTTTTTGTTTATTAACTGTTTCTGATCTCCAAATAAATTTAGTATAAGACAAAAGACAACCTGAGTAAATACAATACGCAGATGTCAAATGATCTTGTGATTTACTGAAGAGCAAAATCTCCCCAAAACCTATTTCACCTGTGTGAAAAAGTAATTGCCCCCTAAGCATAATACTTGTTTGGGGTACATTTAACAGAAACAACTGCAATCAAACACTTTCCGGAACACAAGATCAGTCTTTTTCATTGCTGAGGAGAAATTTTGGCCCACTGTCATCTACAAAATTGCTTTAATTCAGTCCTATTGGAGGGTTTGCAACTATGAACTGCCCTTTTCAGGTCCTGCCACAATATTTCAATGTGGTTATGGTCAGGAGTTTGACTAGGCTACTCCAAAAGTTTAATAATTTTTTTTTGCCGTTCAGAAGTGGACTTACTCTTTCGTTTCAAATTGTTGCCTGCTGCATAAACCAATTACACTTTAGCTTCAGATCACAAATCATATGACCAGATGTGCTCCTTTAGTACTTTTAGACAGAAAGCAGAATTCATCCTTCCCTCAATTATGGCAAGTCGTCCAGGCCGTGACACAACGATGCATCACGCTACCACCACCATGTGTGACTGTAGGCATGATATTCTTATTGTGGAAAGCTGTATTAGCTTTATGCCAGATGTAACAGGACCAAGGTCTTCTAAAAAAGTTCCACTTTTGACTCATCAGTCCATAGCACATCAGCCCTACAGTTTTGGGGGTAATTGAGGTGTTTTTGGCAAATGTCAGACAAGACTTTATGTTTCTTACTTAGCAGTAATTTTCACATTGCCACTCACCCATGCAGAACATTTTTGCCCCGCATTTTTCTGATGGAATCATGAATACTGACATTAACTGAGCTAAGTGAGACCTGCAGCTCCTTAGATGTCCTTCTCAGGTCTTCTGTGACTTCTCGGATGTGTTTTCTATGCACTCGGGGTAAGTTTGCTCGGTCTGCCACTCCTGTGTGGCAGTGTGTGTGTATTATGTATATTATGTTTACTCAGGTTGTCTTTTGTCTTATACTAAATTTGTTTGGAGATCAGAAACAATTAAGTGTTGTTAATAAACAAAACTAGAGGAATTCAGGAAGGGGGCAAATACTTTTTCACGGCGCTGTAACAATCAAGGATTGCGTTTGCAGACATCTACAGAGGCAGGTGTCTCTCAATTAGCAAAACAGCAGGCGTTGTTTGAAGCTAATGCAAATACAGTAATCCCCCACTATATCGCGGTTCACATTCCACACCCCCGGCTATTCGCGGATTTTTAATTAGAATATATCACATTTGTTTTGCAGATTTCCCTGGTATTATATAATATCAATAATATATAAATACAGTACAGTGTATCTCATATTTACACAAGAGACAAAGAACACAGCATTGTTTGTGAAAACACGGTGTGGGGATACTGAAAAATATATGGCTGGAGGAACGAGTCTGGCCAATCGGAATGCCCTATTCATTTGACCTTGGTTGTGATTGGCTGCTGGCTATGGCGCATACAATTGGGTAGAAGCGACCAGCAATAGCCAACATCCAGTTCTTCACCCGTAGCAGTACTCGCTATAAATGTGATGTTTCTACCAATTCTACACAGAATTCACCTCACTATATGCATGCAAATATTTTCTTTATGTGTTTAATCATGTCTAGAATGTGTTTAAAGAGTGTGGGAGGATCATTTAGGGCTTAAACTATTAAAAAAAAAAGCATTTAGGGGTGACGTCCGTGTATCGCAGATTTCCGTCTCTTGCGGAAAGATTTGGAACATAAACCCCGCGAAAGACAGGGGTTTCCTGTACATTAATAGCACCCACATCCACACCGGACTTCATTTATCAAGCTGAAGGCTTGGAGGCTACTTTGGAGTCTCTATCAAAAAGAACATCCTCATGCTAGTTCACTAGGTCAGATCCTAAGACCAACACAAACCTATAAATTAAGACAAATAAAAAAAAGTCTTTCAACCATGGCAAAAGAAATGTTGCTGTATAAATGGAGGACAGGCCGGTGTGTCTGCGCATAGTCATAAACCATAAAAAAAATGCCTTAGCTGAAGGACGTTTTTGCTCTTACTTTTTATCATTAACATTACATATTATTAAATATTTTTTTAGCAAAGTCGTGAGTCAGATAAACAACCACTTTGGTTATTGAGGCTTTACTCTAATAGATTGTTTTGTACTCACAGCTGTCTGTGTTCAGATTGTGCACTGTGCAATTTTGTGGGCGTCACAAGATGTAATGCTTGATAATTTACCTGTGATTGGCATTAATTTACACACACACACACACACACACACATACACACACACACACACACACAGAGGTTTGAAGAAAATCTGTGTTTATGACCTTTTGTGGAAATTTCTGGTAAGTTCATTTTACGCAAACATTTCTGCACAATTTGTTCTAACAGACTGATGACGGTAATCCAGTATGATTACTAAACCCGAAGTGCACTTTTACAAGAGCGTCTGCGCACACGAATTAATAGAACTGAAGAGTGTTTATCCCATTTGATGACAAAGTTACGACAAAGTTTACTTGAGTAAAGTTGCTTTTATGCTAGATATTCACCATACATTCAGAATACTCATTCAAATAGCTTTGAAAGACCCTTTAACCTCCTGAGACCCGAAGTCTAATGGTGTGTCCCTTGCCCTTTCTCCTCACTGTTTCTCTTTTTTCGTAACTCATAACTATTCAACTTGATCATTATCTACAAAGAGGAAGAAGTTTGGCAAAAGAGTTATACCCAGTGGTCCTCATATGAGGATCTTACAAGGAAATACACACAATGTAGTTTGGGGGGAAAATGTGATGTCCTCTCAGGAGGACATTGGGGTCTCAGGAGGTTCAACAAAATGCATGTTTTTATTTTGCGTTCATAACATATATGGAAGGATTTTTCTTTACACATGTGTCTGCGTTTATTTATTGTTATACTTTATGAGCAAGTAGACACGCATCATTTTTATCTCTGCGGTGACAGCTCTTTACGATTCAAACGAAGTTTATCGCACACACAGAAACAAAAATTAATGAGTGTTTCCTCCCTAACTTTCGACCTCATCACTTAGATATCAATTAAATCATCGTTTAGATTACGCATCATAAATCACTTAGATATCAATTGGATCATCATTAAGATATGAATAATAAATCACCTGTAAGGCCATGTAGGAAACAAGTTTAAATACTATGCTATTATCAGCCAGAAAGTACTTGCAGACAAATGCAGCTTTGCATTATTTTGCCCTCTCTTATCCTAATAAATTCATTATCTGTGTATCAACCATAGCAAAACAGTGGTAGTTGAGAGGCATCAATGACGTGCTGTTTTCCCTAGCTCTTTGCAACCCTTTTAAATGAAGCTATTGTTGGATTGCTGGTCCACATTTTACATACACCCCACCGTCCTCTGTACTGAGTGACTCCCACACGTTCCCATTATATTATGTATTATATATTCCCAGGTCAGTCAGGGAATCATTTGTTGAGGAAAAATAATGTTCTGCAGTCTAGCAAAAATTCATCATCGTGTGCGTCAGAAACTAATTAACTGGGTTTATGGCATCATTCCTGGTCTTAACGTCGAGTCTAAAATCCTTCATCTGTCTGAGAGCTAAGTTTTTTATAATGTGGACTTGTCCAGCAAGACTTTTTAAAAGTTGTTTTTCCTTTGTCAAGGCCAATAAGTTAGGACAGGTAATCATGAAGCATGTACATGTTTTAATTAGCCAAGTAGCAACTTGGAGAAATTTTTCCTGGGAAGAGAAACTGCAGACAAGTGCACAATTAGCATTTTAGCTTTAATTAACATAGCAATTAAAAAAAAAAAAAAAAAAAGAGTGCTCCAGAAAATTAGTTGTCTTGTCTGTTAATGATATAGAGTCAGCAATATGATCTGATCATAGCTGTATATCATTAAATTTGAATAAGGATTACTGGTGTAATTTAATTATTTCCGATTTGCAGCAATAAATGTGCTTTGTTGTGCTCGAGAGACAGTAGTCATGTTTTCATTAACCTGCTTAATGTGCAGTTTGAAACTGCAAACTAAAAGACGAGGAACGGAAGCACATGAATTTAAAAAAAACCTCTCAAATATTGCAAAAACGTTTTTCGCCAATCACGTGAGGTGGTTTTTCATGCGGATCAATAAAGCAATATTTTGCGCAGCTGAAATGGGAACACTGTTTTTTTTTTTTGCATTTAAGTCACATGATATGACACGAAGAGCAAATGGAAATTCTACCTTTCCGAAAAAAGAGCGCTTGGTAAGAGCTACTGTTAGAGGAGAAACCCTAGCTTTACTCACATAACACCACTGAATGGAAACAGACCATTTTCAATTGCCTTTTGTCTAGATTTGTAAAAATATCACTTTTATTTTGTGCCAAATTGCAATGAAAGTCCAGCTAGTGTCTATTCCGTTCAAAATGCCTGTTCTGATTTACCGCTACACAAATTGACGTGCACTAGTTGCTCTGCTTGACTTTCGATATCTGGGCGTATTAACTAACCGGACAGTGCTAGCTCAGTGGGTAAGACATTGGACTAGTGATCGGAAAGTCATGAGCTCAGATCCGAGCACTGTGAAGCTACCACTGCTGAGCCCTTGAGCAAGGCGCTTAACCTCAACTGCTCAGTTGTATAAATGAGATAGATGTAAGGGCGTCTGCCAAATGACACTAATGTAATGTAATGTAACTAGTTAATTTAACAGAAGCTGGACATTTAAAAATGAACATAATCAAACCTAATAGGTTTATCACTAGCATTCATTGGGTATTCAGCTTCCACGTACCCTGCATTCCCTGAACAAGTTTCATATCAGAAGTCTGTCGCCTATTTTGAGCTCACAAACTGAGCATCACATAAATCTCTGCAGTTAGACAGAGTACCTAGAAACAAAAGTAACAAAACCACCAAAATGGGAAGCCTTTTACTTTTGTCATCGGCAAACAAAAACACATGAAGATACGAGGTTGTTGCTACACATTAAAAATCCACCACCGACAACAACAACATCAGGACTTCCTGTCCCTACATGCCTGAACAAGTGTCCTCTAGACTTCGGAAGTGCAAAAGAGATGGCCCTTCCATCATTTCACTTTTCTGTTATCCTCGCCTTACCTGTTTGTCCCTATGGAGGGCAGTGCATGCATAAATTAATGCAGGAAATGGAGTCTAGCCATTTAGACCTCATGCTCCCTGCGGCCTGGCTATATTTTCCATAATGGAGGAGACAGAGGAAGACATTATCTGCCTCTCAAGCAATATAATATATATTCCATCAGCATGAGAGAGGTGGAGCCAACTGGGCTCTTGCAGGATTGTTTGGAGAGCTGCTCTTGTCTGCATTCAAAATTAGCAAAGAAAACAATTAAACAGATTAGAAAAACACAGATTAGGCTGATAAGAACAAAAGAATTAAAATACCAGGCCAAAAAGGGTCACAATGGCTTAAAGATCTCTCCACATATCCGATATCAAGTTTCTTTGTATGTTGCTTTACAAGAGAAGATGGCACATGCCACATTTACTAACCGCAATCATGCACGCTCCAATGCACCAACGTGCCTTCTTAATTTTAGCACAATATTTAGCTGTTTTATTTTTGCTCAATTCACTATTTCAGAATCTCAAATTTGTTTTATTTTTCAGATTTAGTGTTTATATGTACAGGATGCCCAAAAGTCAGAGACCAATGGCAATATTTTTAGCATGTTTTTCCGATCCATATATCCGCAATTACATGATATAGTGGCTCAGAAACTGCTTAGAGCATAACGGAGAGCAAGTGTTATGAATAAAAAAAAAAAAACAATACAAATTGAAGCAGATGTAGTTTAATTCTGATTGGTTCCTGACCTTCTGGACACCCTTTATAATGCTACTAAATGCAGGTGTGTTTTTACAAATTTGTCTGGGTAACAGTTAGACAAGAGCTTCAAAGGACATTCAAAATCTAGAGGTTATCAACAATCAAACCTGCTAAGTCAGAAATGTAAGAAACAGGCCCCTGTTATGATCAGTGATGTAAGAAAGATCCAAACATGCTTGTTGAGGCAGCATCTTGTTGTTTTACTATTCTCATTAGTGAACGGATCTTCCTTCTACAGCCTAAACACCCAAGTGTCTCAATTCATTCTGTAAATGACTGAAGAGACTGAAGTCTCTTCTACTTTAACACTTGGACCAACTAGCATTAGTCATCTGACTAATGCTTATCATGAACCTTTACAGCAGGAGTCGTCAATTTATTCCACAAACACCTGGTACGGCTGCAAGATTTCATTATAAACAGGAGGCAGTTCTGGCTCCAATCACAACTGTGACACCTATTTAGGTGAAATAAACATCTGTAGTCACACTGACTGTTCGTGAACAAGACCGACCTACAGATTCTTCGCTGATTATCATTGCAATCTCAACAAAAGGCTGTTCACGAATAAAAACAAAAGGCTGTTCTGAATAAGAGCATCTACCAAATGACTAGATGACAGTATAAGTAGAGTCAGATCAGTTCAGAACATCTGAGTGACGCCTCTTTACCCATCAAAGCTAGGAGGAAAAATTACATCATCTGCCCTCTCTGAAGGATTTTTGCCTCATGTATATTAATAAGATCCACTCCTGTTTACTTGTCCCCACATAGCAAATTTCAGGCGCACCAAGATCATGAAATCGTTTTTAGGAGGAGATGTGAATTATCATAGCTCTCCAGACAATGTAAATCAACTTGCTATAAGCACAAACCCAAGCTTTGTAGTTTTCTTTTTTCCTGTACAAGTTGAAGGCTTCTAGGGATCAAAGCTAGCTAACGCAAAGCTTAGCTTTGTGGTCAAGGTTAGAGATTAACAAAGTCCAAATTAGAGACACTGCTGTGATTAATTTTGGATCAGTTCAGAAAAACAAGACTGGCAATGAGTTCCACTGAAACAAGCCAATGATACATTATGGATGTGCCAGTGAAGCAGGTTTATTTCACAGTAGACAGAAAACATTTGTTGTAAGTTCTGTTAGCTGAACTCTAAGGGGCAGGGGGTAGCTCAGGGGGTTAAGACATTGGACTACTGGTTGGGAGTTCAAATCCAAGCACTGCCAAGCTACCACTGCTGGGCCCTTGAGCAAGGCCCTTAACCTCAAGTGCCCAGTTATAAAAATGAGATAAAATGCAAGTCGCTCTGGATAAGGGCGTCTACCGAATGACTGTAATGCAATGAAATCGATTTGTGTATCTTTATCCAAATGGACAGAAAAATTCCACCCCTTGGAAGGAAACATCAACTAGAGAGAGCATGCACATTTATATTGTCTAGTTTTACAAAGCTGTTCTTCCTAAAAGTGCATGCTGATTGTGCATCAGGATCAGTCAGGATTTGGGTCCTGGCTGTCTGGAGGTCAGTTACTAAGAGGTCACTTGCTTGAATGCAGCACACTGCAGAATGCTGATAGTGTGAGTGTAATTCAGCTTGTCTGAAGAAAAGCTCATCTCTGCATCACTAAGAGAGAGAGAGACAGAGAGCAGAGAGAGAAAAAGAGAGAATGCTGTAGGGAGGCAGTGCTGCTCGTAATATTAGACTTCGAGCCCAATTCTTAACTTCCAATGTTTTGGTGAACATGTGTCTGTGAGTGTTTGTGTGTGTAATGGTACAGGACAATTATAGTGAAGAAAGCAGCCGGGTCGTCATAACAACAGCTGGGATTATGTCTCTGTATGTGTGCACCACTTTAGATCACATATAGCAATAAAGCTTCACTCTCTCTCTCTCTCTCTCTCTATCTCTATATATGTGTGTGTGTGCATAT
>JAQMCW010139149.1:0-14710 GCA_030068335.1 Chrysichthys cranchii | reverse complement strand
TGACTTACAGAAGATATACTTAGCGTACGAACGTTTCGAGAACTGTACCACAACGTTAAGAGAGAGGTTAAGGCATAACTTAAGGACTACTTAGCGATAAGAACGTTTCGAGAAACCGGGCCCATATTCCTTAAATTATAACGCTGTGAGGTTTAATCTAATGGGAATAAACATGTCCTACACATCAACAAGGGACACCTTTGCACTTGTGACCTGACATTCCTAAAAGTTGATGGGTTATGGCATGACCAGTTTATACTTTAATTCACTCATCAGTACATTACACCCAAACAGCCTGGCTGTGTTTATATCTCTGTGGTAAAAGCCTGAGGTCAGTATTGGCCAATAGCCACGGCCTCCTGTTCACTTCCTCTTAACGCAAGCTGTTCGGCTAATCAAGCTGACGTCACCAACCTTCCTTTTTTTTTTTAATTCGCATTTAAGATTTATACGGGTTGGGTTTTTTTTTTTTTTTTTACACTTTTTTGCAGCTTATATGGATGACGAAAGCCATTAAAAGCGCCCATAACAGCATATCGGCGCTCCATAATCCAGATTAGCCGTTTACTAAGAAGCTAACCGCGGCTAATTCACGGCGCACGAGACCGGCTCAATGCTAATTCAATTCTTTCTCCAAACGGCTAGTTTGGCGTTTAATTTGTCTCATTTCCTTTCAACCCCGCACTGAAAAACCATCTAAAGTAACTCGTAATCGGATTCTGACGACATACATACATATAAACCTAGGGTTTTATGTAGTTTTCGGATCGTGATACTGAAAAAAAAGAAGAAGAAAAAAAAGAAGAAAAAAAAAAAACACGCACAATGAATTAGCGATGCGTCGGATGAATCGACTAGTCTTAAAGAGTCGATTCTTTAATCGGACACGAAGCGCTTTCGCTAGAAGGAGCCAAACCAAGTATTAAAACATACATCATTAATTTTGTGCGATTTATTCACTGGATACGTTTCTATTGTATTTGTTAAAAAAAAACAAAAAAAACACCACACACAGGATTTGTTAAACATATATATTCGTGATTTTCACCAAGGAGAGTCGAGTCAAAGTGTCGACTCACTCGGGGCCGCACATTCAAACAATGAACCGTCTATTTCAGACCTTAATACTTCACGTTTTAAGACGTAGGGCAAATGAACAATATTTCTCCCCCGTAAGAAATCATTCTGTTAGCTATTAAAATGTAATACTCAAGTGACAAAAAAAAATATCCATTCGGGTCATTTCGCAAGTCCGGACCGGCGTTCACTTTCTTTCTACACGTGTGACACAGACCGCGGCTAAAAGGAAACAAATTAAAACAGACGGACGAACCTGGAAACGAACACTCGCAACGAATTACGAAACAACAAATACAAAACGTACATTAATACGCCAGCCGTAACATGTAAATAAACCAAGACATGAGTTTCCTAGGCGCGGTTAGCTACTTCTGATTAGCCTAGCGCGCGCCAAGAACAACACACAAAAAAACTCATTCAGTATCTCAAATGAAATCTAAACCCCAATTCATGACAAGTACACAAAACAATAACGTTTCATATAGAACAAAAAAACGATCTTACCACGTTAAAAGAGTGATAATAAAGAGCTTCACTTCTCTTCTTCTTTTTGCCCGCCCGCCCTAACGTCTAGATGCGCGCGCTACGGATTTAAAAAATAAATAAATTTCTAAATCGCACTGAATAACCACGGCCTCAGACGTATAAACCAAAGTGAGAAACAAATATCAAAAAAATAATAACGCGATGTCGCTGAATTACTTTTAAACTCTTCAAATCAGTCTAAAAATCCGATTTAAGCCGAACACCGCTCAGCTGGGCTCTTATACGGTCTCCCTTCCACGCGCTTCACGAAGGCGGAAGTCTTTTTTTTTTTTTCATTGACTTGATGACGTTCCACACCGCCTTAAATAAAACCCCGCCTTATTTCCCTTATATGGAGATGTGTGTGCGGGGGGGAGGGGGGACTTGCCCCGCACTAGACTAGACTGGTTTCAGGCATGCTAACATTAGGAAATGTGCTACGCAGTAATATCTGCATCAGTGGATACTTCGCTTAACTGTGCAACAATTGTAAAACAAGAATGCCTTTTATTTTATTATTTTATCCCATAAAATTATCTATCTATAAGTCTATCTATCGAGTCTTATTTCTTATTTCTTAATTTCTAATTCTTATCAAAAATTAAAAATTTTTTTTAAAATATTGGCTCATGTGATTTGAAAGTCTTTTATTTTTCATTTTATTCAAATTTAAAGAACGTCCCAACTTTCTGGAATTCGGGTTGCATATATGAAAAAAAAAAATACTTAGAAATACTGAGGACTAGTTATTAAGGATTTTTTTTCACCCCAAAATACTGTTAAACTCTAACCTGAGTCAAGTGATCTTTCCTGTACCAGACATTTTCCCTGCCAGTCAGCCTTTTCCATCAGGACACATATTCTTTCTACATCAGCTGTAATACTAAAGCTGGTTCTCTGTAAACTGATCCAAAAAAAGAAGCACCTCATGGAGGCCCCCAGTGTCTCTGAGGAGAATTGTTAAACTATAAACCAAGTCACAAGACAGTTGATCCCTCCTGTACACAAGGTCCAGTCCAGTCTCCGGTCAGCCAGGAGACACCAGACTTTGTCCCTCCTTTTTGGCGTTTCTATCAGCGCACAAGCTCTCCCTCCCCACGTCGTCTGGTCCGCTAAAACCTCACCATCAGTTGCTCCATGCTAAAGCAAAAATAGCCCCAGACAGTACACATTAGTAACTCTGAATAGCTTCAGACTACACAGTAAAATTTATAACTAACACTCTCAGTAAACACGTTTGCTTACTTACAAACATAATCTCACAAGAATGCATTTGTACAATATTGTCTGTCTCAATCTCTGTCTCAAACTCATCACTGAAAACTACTATTATGTAAATTATCCATTGTTTTTTGGCACCAAAGGAAACCACTGATTGTAAGCTATGGTTATTTAGTGGTTACTATGGTATGACTGTCATAGCTTCACTGTTATTGTGGTTACTCTGTCCTCCCTTTACTAAACATAAATGAAGTGGACTAAATGGTTAAGAAAAGAAAAACATGTTGCATTTAGTGGAAACGTGTGCTATGAATCCCACCATATGTGCATGACTGCAAATGGTGTAATGTAATGTGTGGCAGCCATGGACATTTTTAGTATACTACAAATAAATGTTGGTTATACAATATCATTGTTGATTCTGATTGGTCAGAAGGTGTTGATTAATTGCCTATTAACCCATTAACTGCCAATTTTTTTTTCTGAAAAATTTAATGTATTTCTATTAATTTACATCCAAATAGTAACAAAAACATCTACTTTCAAGAAATATGACTGTTAATTTTTCTGGAATTTCATTTTTAGTCAAAGTCCCAAATGGGGATCATGGCACATGCCATCTATTTTTTATGCCATTCAATATATGATCCCCAAATGGGGACCACGGAAGCTAATCGGTTAAATCAGCTATGTAATATGTTACATTTCTGCAGAAAAATACACATTTAAAAACCAAATGTAATTCCTGATATGGTAAAATCTTCTGTGGAAAACAGTCAGAGCCAAAGCCGCAACCCGAAGTTTTATGGCACGCTTTGTAAGTAATAAGCCATATATTTTTGTCTTATAGCTTCAAGAGCAATTTTCTAGCTGCTATAACATAAGTGATAACAGGAATGTTCTACAAAATTAAACATAAATATATGTTCCAAAGGTCTGACGGTCTTCAATAAATGTAAAAGTTAGTGTTGCTGTTGAAGAGTACGTTCAGTTAGAGGAAAATAATCAACTTCAGGATGGTACTCAACTTTAAGTTGTTGAGTATTTTCCTATAACAGCAATGTCATGTCGGGATTTATTCCTTACTTAGCCTTGCCATGGTAAGTTGTAAAAAACTAAACTATGGTTCCTTCCTCATTATCAAATATTGTTTGTTATCAAACTATCTCTGTAAAGTATATTTTTTCTGCATTAAAATAATATAACATAAAATGAAACAAGTTCTACAGTGTTATGATAGTATTATAGTTCAAAGTTGAATAACCATGATTATTACAGAGAACCACAGGTAATCCATAGTAAACTAAGGTGGATTTTTTTTTTTTTTTAAAGATACACAAAATATCTAGTTTACTGTAAATTATTGTTTACAGTTGCTGGGGATTTAAAGTGAGATTTAAGCTATGGGTGAGCATCTACTTCTTTCATGGGAACGAACAACGAGGGATCAGTACAGTTCACTGTATGTGTTATTATCATGGATCAAAATATTTTTGCCTACAGTACCTCCTTTCAATTATCTGTAAAGACAAGTACCCCTTTAACATACAATAACTTATTTAAAAAAACAAAAAAACAAAACAGTAACACAAAGAACCCTGTTGAATTCTTAAATTTGATTGGTCAGAAGCTACTGATCTATAACAGCAGCTTTGAGAGGAGTTCTAGTTCTGTGGGTTATATTAATGTGTTGGCAGTGTAGATCATCAAAAAACAACAATAATAAATGGAGTACAAAAGTGCTATTGCATTTATGTACATTTATGGAAGGAGTCTCGGGTGTCAGCACTTTGTAACAGTAAGTAAGTTTTTGGCCATGGGAAAGTCTCGACACAGATGTGTATACTTGTCATGGTTTCTTGGAAAAATAGCTGCATTTTCTTTAAAGCTTATTCTATGTCAAGAGAGAGTAAAGATAGAAAGGCAGGTGAGGGATGGACTGTTTATTGCTAGTATAATGTAAGCAATAACAGGACCTAACTGTAATTACCATATAAACATAAAAATTATGATGCATTGTAACACATCATTGATTATTATCTGATAACAGCACACCTGTCAAGTTTTATTCTTTATATAACCTAGCACACCTAGTGTGTGTGTGTGTGTGTGTGTGTGTAGATAGATAGATAGATAGATAGATAGATAGATAGATAGATAGATAGATAGATAGATAACTTTAAACATGGATGTGAATCCCTGCTTGTGATCATTTTTCAAGGTTTTAAGGGTTTGTTTGGTTTTGTTTTTAATAGGAATTTGTCAATTTTGCTTCTGTCACAGCATGTCTCATTCAGGAATATGTTCTATGAGAATAAAATACAGTCAATTATATAATTATGTAACTGTTTCCGGTGGTCAGGGATTGTTATTTATTGATGTATGAAATGTGTATAAATCAAATGAGTAGTTTTAATTACATTCAAACACTTATTGCCAACTATTATTTCCCCATTAAACCCTTTCGTTTCGTTTTGTTTCGTTTCGTTTTGGACTTCCAAGTACCCCTACCCACACTGAAGAAAGTGTTGTTCAATAAGTTACACAAGTCGTTACATAAAGTTCTCAACACTTATATCACAATGACACGGAAATGTCATTTAAAACAACCTTTTAATGTCTTCCTTTCTAATCAAAGGGTATAACTGAACACACGGATGGTAAATCACCTTTTTTTTGTCTTGTTTGCATATACTAGAATAATAATAAAATATAATCTGATTCTGAATTATTTCGGCCATAAATGTCATAAAGGGCCAAGATATGGCCTTTTAACAAGCAAAAAAAAAAAAAAAAAAAGCTTAAGAAAGCTTTAATGATTATTAACACAGCAGTTAACAATAACCTTGACTCAATGAGAACATTTTCCACTGGACTTGATAAAACAGTGTGAGTCTGCATTAACTCATCAGTATTATTATTAACACCATTTACACCAGGGTTTATATTGCCATTGAAGATCAAACATTAATCAAAAACAAGGAGTTGGTTCTCTCGAATTCTCGTGAAATTTAAGCCTCGTGCTTAAGTCTCACGAGGTTATCTAACATGTATGTGTGTGTGTGTGTGTGTGTGTGTGTGTGTGTGTGTGTGTGTGTGTGTGTGTGTATATCATTGTGCCTGGGGTGTGTAGTCCTGCTGTCCTACTGTGATAAGCAGTACAAAATGTACCCGGATAGCTTTCCAGTATACACTATGCATTACAGAGAAATTTTAGATGTGATTATTAGTAGATCATTACATGTGAACTCATTTGATTGAAGCACAAATTACACGGGTCCTTACACATTCAGGGTAAGATTAGTTGAGAAATTCTAGACCTAAGAGAACCCAAATGTCTGCAGTCCAGCAAGATGTGGTGAGTTTCCTACTCTAGGACACCACTAAACTCACGTCCAGCTTCATAGTGAGTCCAAGAAGGGAACTGAGAGCTCAGATGTTTACACAAGCAAAGAGAAAGGAGGAAAGTCGCACCCTGGTGGTCAGGTTAAAACATAGCTTTAGCGCTTAGAGAAGAGTTAATCCACAACCATCTGCCATTTTATGTAATGGAGTTTCAAAAGCTCGAGCTGAGATTGGAAAGGACCTACACATGCAAATCCTTCATTCCAGTAGAAGACAACAACACTAATACAGAACCATTTCCTCCTTAATCTAAGCCTGCTACAGATTTATTTCAATTAACATCTATTAAAGGATGCTACATATTGAGAGCACAATATGAGGATGATAAAACATAAATATTTACACAGCACATTTATCTGTGAGGGAAAGAACAATAAAAAAAAACGATCAGTATTTTATATTAACATAACACCTATCTAATAGTCGATTGTGTTGCATGCATGCACAAAAAATATAGAAAGGAAAGTGTTGGGAGAAAAGGATTATCTTGTATGTGTAACAGTTTAATGATCTTTTTTTTTTAAAAAAACAAGCAAACAAACAAACTGTTAAATATATACAGTTCATCCTCTCATCCACGGACAGCGCATTAACGGATATCGGATGCAACGGACAAAATCTGCTGGTCTGAATACATAATCCATTAGCCAGAATGTCTGGTACGAAAGTTTAAAAATCCCGGGTGTTGCAAACTGAGTCCTATAGATCAGCAATTGTCCACTAGGTGGCGGTGGCGTGCGTGCTACTAGTTGCTTACAAGCGTCGGCTGAGCTGTAGTTGTTGTGAAGCTGTACTGTTTTTTCGGCGATTATTTGGTGTTTTTCACCTCACTGTTTTCTCAATGTACTTACCTATTTATGTGGATCGTTATGCTGCTGGTCATGTGTACAGTACTTGGGGAGCACTTTTATGGACCTTAGTGGTGTTTTTCCTTGGATTTCCATTATTTTAAACCCTCCACGCTAAAACGCTTCACATCATCAGACTATTCAAGTCAACGGACAACCTCTCCCCCCAATTAGTCCGTTAATGAGAGGATGAACTGTGCAGTGTTTCGCAACTGTAAACAAAACATGGTTGGTGTCTAGGATTTACTCATGTAGATAACGAATAAAGGATGCTAGTAGCTATCAGGCTAGCATTGTGCAAAATACACACAGGTGTCAAATTAAAGGAAAAGTGTATCAGTCAGGAGTCGGGCCACCACAAGCTGCCAGAACAGCTTCAGAGTGCCTTGGCTTAGATTCTGCAATTCTCTGGAAATGTACTGGAGAGATGAACAGCATTCTTCCGTACGAGATTCCTTCAACTCATGATGGTGATATAGAGCACTGTGTTAACATTTCGCTCAAGAATGTCCTAAGGAGACTGGCGACTTGGTGACGGTGAAAGCCATAGTGTATGATTTAAATTATTTTCATTCTCATAAAGCCATTCAGTGAGCCATCGTGGCCTATGGATGGGGGAGGGTCATCCAGGAAGATAGTCTACTCCCGTAGAAGTAGAATAGAAATGCTTCGTCAGTCAGAAGAACTGCAGTATTGATTTACAGTGATGGTTCACGTTAAAGGACGAGTGGATTCAAAGAGCCAGAGCCGGTTTTTTTCCCTTTAAATTGTCACCCCTCTGTAAATCATTACATATTTACCCTAGATGGCTGTGTTGAGTTCAGTGTCCAGTTCAACAGATTTGTTGATCTAGTTTCTGACACCGTATAACACACTGTTATCTATAAATATTGATCGTAGTTCCATCCTGAAGCCAAATCATTTTCTGCACATAGTTTGAGGTCACCTTGTACCAGAATCACACTCAGGTAAGAGGCATGGCTTGAAGTTTAAAAGCAGAAAAGCAGAATTAAAAGTTAGTTCTAACTTCCTCCTTTCTTTCCTTTATTTCATTCTTTAAATGAAGACTTTTTTTACGAAACCGTCTATGTACAGATGCTATTATACAGACTGTCCTTTAAAGTCAGGCTGTAATTTTAGACATGCAGTTTACACAATGCTAAACTGACAGGTGTAACCATATATTATTTGTTTGCCGCAGCAGTGCAGCAATACAGAAGCAAAATTTAAAAAGCAACAATGTCCTACAGTTTCTTTAATGGGAGGCACAATGGCAACGCCTCACTACTCCAGGGTCCCCAGTTCGCCCCTTGAGCTCAGGTTTCTGTCCGGCTTGAGATCACATCTTGTTCCTTTGTCCAGACGGGTTTCCTCTGGGTTCTCCGGTTTCATCCCGTTTCCCAAAACATGTCAGTAAGTCATGACTCAGAATTGCCCTAGTTGTGTGCGCGTGCATGTGTGTGTGCGTGTGTGTGCATGGTGCCCTGCGATGGACTGGCACCCTATCCTGATTGTGTCTTCACTTCACACCAAGTGTTTCCAGGATGGGCACCACAATCCTGACCTGCATTAAGCAGTTTCGAATGAATATTTTAAAAATGTTGTAGTTCCTCGTTTATATTTTGATATAAATGTCACTTCTGCATTTGAAAGAGATATCATTAGGTACTTTTCTGCAAGCAGGTCAAGAGGTGTTTGACCCTTTAACCTTCACATCAGTTGCAGTCCTTCTACCATTACCACTCAGAAGTACTACTATTGTTGTTAATGTACAAGCTTATATGTTTTTTAGGTATTTAATATTTCTTTTTAAATTCATTTTGCAATAAAAAAAAATATCTAGGGTTTCTTTCTTGAGCTTTTAGTGAAGATTTACAATCTTTAAAATTGACTGAAACAGTGATAAGTGAGCATGCTAGCGCAGGTAAGCTCTGTACACTTCCGGTAGTCGTGACCGGGAACCAATCAGAATCGTTCAAAGAAAACGTATAGGACGCGCCGGAACGTACGTACGTCCTTACGCTACGTATCGTTAACGGACACTCACGTGGACCAATCAGAATCTTCACAACACCGTGTGGGCGTGCCAACATGGACGCAGACGTGCGCTGCCCCTGAGAGCATGAGGACGGAGGGAATGCAGAGTTAGGATTGAAAAAAGTCGGAAAAACCGGTGAGAAGAATGAATTAACCGACTTTTAAACGTGCGCAGGACGCAAACATTGCCTGGAAATTGTTCTGCGCGGTAGATTTCTTATTTTTGTGTCTTTAAAAAGCACTTCCTCCTGGAGCTCTGTGTAGTGTAGTGTTCAGAAGCTAGCAAGTTAGCTAATGTCAAACAGTTCACACCTCCCAGCACGTGTTTACTCGGGTTTCTGGGTGAATTCAGCGCGAAAACAAAAAAAACTTGATTAATAGAGCTGTTTAGAATATAATCTGCAATTTTATTAGGTCAGGGTGTTGTTTACGAGCTAGTAAGTTGTGTATATACACACACACACACACACACACACACACACACACACACGGAATGCGTGACATTGCATACTAGCTGTCCTTCCTAATCTCCTGCTTGGGAATCTGTCCAGTCTGGGAAAATCCTCAGAGCTTTGAGATCATTGCTACTCAGTACAAAGTGATATCTTAAACTTCACTTGCATATACACACACTTGCATATACACACACTTGCATATACACACACTTGCATATACACACACACACTCTCAGCAGACATGTTCAGATCCGTCCAGCGTGCTCCCCTGTGCAGCTTCAGCGCTCGTGCTGCTCGTCTGCATTGCACGCCTGCTCTCAGACACAGCAGCAGCGAGGCAGGACCTTCATCTGGCAGGTCTGAGGCAGCTGCATGGCTCGAGTCTCTCTTTGTGTGGCTCCAGGAAGCAGGAAGAGGCTGTGGCAAGACCGTCGTCCCTGGAAAGCAGAAGCGTCCAGGGCTGCTGTCCATCCTGGCTGACCATTGCAGCTTTGTGACGGGACAGAGACTGAGGCGGGCGCTGCAGATCGCAGAGCTCTATTCGAACCTGTACTCAGAGAGGAGCAGGTGGACGCTGGTGGGCAGCATATGGCGGCGGTTGCAGAACAAGCAAGCGCCGACGGGCAAACTGCTGGCCGCCCTCACCGGGCTTTTCATGTGGGAGGAAGAGAAGATAAGAGACGATGAGATTAGGAGGTTCGTCTTAAAGCTGTATGAGTTTCTGCAGCTAGGTGGAGATCACCTGTTTCCTTCTACTCTGTGCACTGTGTATTATTCTGTAATTCCTTCTGCACGCTTCCTTTCTTCTTCATTATGATCTCCCCTTTAATGTACTTTCCACCTCCTACCCTCCTTCTGTTGCCCCTTCCCCCTTTCTCTCCCTTTACATTTCTGTCTTCCTTCCTTCCCCCCTTTTGTGTTTTCCCCTACACATGTTTCTCTGTTACTTCCTTTTCTACTGTCTGCTTCCCTGTTTATTTGGGGGTTTTTTAATTTTTTTTGGCATACATTTCTTCCTTCCTTTCTCTCTTTTTCATCAGAGCCTTTTTGTTTTCCTCCCTTTCTTCCCTCACTACTGTTAGGATTCTCTCTTCTTTTCCTCCCTGTCTCCTTCTTCCCAACCTTTTCCATATCTTTGTTCCTTCCTTTCTCCCTTGTCCCTGTTCAGCTTTCTATTCTCTGTCCGTCCTTCCTTCTGTTTCCACCGTTCACACATTACTCTTTATCTTTGTTTTCCTTTCTTCCTTCACTACGTTCCCCTCCAAGTTCTTATCCTTCCCTTACTGCCTCTGTCTTTCCTCCTTTTTTATACATGCATGACTTTCTGCTTTTCCTTGCTTCCCTTCCCTTTTCTATACTTCCCTTGCTTTGCCCTCTGTCTTCCTTCCTTCCTTCCTTCTTTTCCTCTTTCCTTTGCTCATTATTTCCTTCCTATTGTCCTTCTGTCCTTTTTCCTTTCTTCTTATTTGTGTTGTCATTTTCTGCTCCTGTTTTTCATTCCTACCTCTCTTTGGATTTAACTGTTTAGCTTTTGTAACCCTTGGATGTGTGTGTGTGTGTGTGTGTGTGTGTGTGTGTGTGTGTGTTAGGTGTGCGTGGGAGCTCCAGGCTCTGGAGGCTGTGAAGCAGCAGGCCGCCGCGGTGAAGGCGAGTGCACAGGCTGAGAGTGGCTGGGAAATCGTGATGGAGAAGAAGACTTTTAAAGTGTGGAAGAAACCAGTTGAAGGAAGCCATCTGTTTGAGTACCGAGGTGAGCGTCTGTAGCGAGCGCGTTGTGGTTACTGGGATAACCTGGTGCCGAAACCCAGACTGACGTTCTCCTCACCTCTTTCTGCCCTAGTGTTTGGATCATACACCGATGTTACTCCCAGACAGTTCTTCAACGTTCAGGTACTTTCGCCTACGATGAATGAAGGCCTGTAATTCTAATCAGATCCCTTTCTGAACATGTCAATCTGCCGTTTTGTTTATGCTCATGCCATTTGCATGTCTGCGTGTTGGCTTCGGGCAGGTGAGGGCTAAGTTTAGACACTCACCCTTCTGTGTGTTTGCCTCTGCTCCAGTTGGACACTGAATACAGGAAGAAGTGGGACTCACTGGTGATCAAACTCGAAGTGGTGGACCGGGATCTGAACACGGGGTCAGAGGTCATCCACTGGGCCACCCATTTCCCCGTAAGACAAGAAACCTCTTTGTATGGCACAGTTTAATATTTCAGCACGGCTTCATGTGCTTCATAAGAGACGTTGGAACATGCTACACTATTTTACCGCAATGCACAAACTTTTTTATTTTTTATAATATGTTTATGTATTCAACAGGAAAAAATCCACTTTCAAGCGATTAACATGGTTAAATCGTTGTCTCCCCGAAACTGCATCTAAACGTGTTTGTTTTTCTGAAGCCTTTGCGTGTGTGTGACAGGACGTAGGTCGAGAGAGACAGCGTGCCGAATAAATGCGCATGTTTTATTTTACGTGTTTTTAAGTACGGATCGTAAAAGTCTTCTTAGCTTTAAATAAGGAATAAAACGCTCTCAGGGACACGCAGGGAGGTGTGAAGCAGACTTTCTGGTAAAACCCTGACGTGGATTTGTTTCCAAAAACCGCAAGTGGGATTCCTCTTCTACCGTAGCAGTTTGTCAACAACGATGTCTTCTTTTTTTTTTTCCCTATTTATGAAAGATTGACGTCATACTTTTTATCCATTTTTACTCGCATTCGACATTTGTTATCTGCTTCCCTCCAAAACGGACCTCCAAAAATTTCCAAGCCGCTGTTGAAGAAACTTAATCCCCACCTTCCGACCAATCAGAATCGAGAATTAAACAGCCCCGATGCGTAAGACGGTATAAGTGGATTACCTGTCGTGCAGTCTAATAGTATTAGCCCTGGACGGGAGGAGGTTTATCCTACACACACACACACACACACACGCGTTCCTCTTACTCGTTGTAGTAGTGCAGCCTCGCAGTGCATTATGGGTATTCCTGCACACACCCTATCGTGACTGAAAAAGTACTCCGTGTGTTTTCCCGGCGCAGTATCCGATGTACTCCCGAGACTACGTGTATGTGCGGCGCTACGAAGTGGACGTCGAGAACAACCTGATGGTCCTGGTGTCCAGGTGAGCGTCTTTACTCCGAAGGCATCCCACTGAGTGTGTTAACGAATTAGGGGCTGCGCTGAGGTGTGACGTCTGTTGTCTGTTTGCGTCAGAGCCGTGGAACATCCCGGTGTTCCTGTGACGCAGGAGTTTGTCCGGGTTCACTCCTATCGGTCCAGGATGGTCATCCGACCCCACAAGTCCTTCGACGAGGTGAGAGAAGTGTCCATGTGAGGAACATGCAAAATGCCTCAGCAGTTACACCTGTGCTCTAAAGGGTGTGTGTGTGTGTGTGTCCGTGTCCGTCCGTCATATCGTTCCTCCGTCATCTGTCCATCTGTGCACCAGTTGTTCTTGATGTGTCCTCCTTTCACTCTCTGACTGTGATCTTTATCCATCTTATCTCTCCATCATATCTGTTTATCGATCTGTCTTTAATTTTACCCATCCATTCATTTCTCTGTCCGTCCGTCCATCCATCTGTCTATCCGTTTGTCCAACAATACATCGGTCTGTCTCTCCGTAAGTCGACCTAATTTTTCATCACGTATATCTCTGTCACACATGCTGTTCATCCGTCTGTCCATTGATGTCTCTGTCCTGTAATCATCCCTTCTTTTCTCTGCCCATCCTTCCATCTAGTCCCGTCCTGCATCCATCCGTCCGTCCATCCATCCTTTTCTCTATCCATTTGTCTGTTTGGGATCCTTTTTCCCATCTGTCGGCGTGTCCTGCGGTTATCCATCCTTTTCTCCGTCCATATGTCTGTCTGTCTCCTGCCATCCTCTTTTCCATCTATTCGCGCGTTCCGCATCCATCTATCCTTTTCAGCGTCTCTCCCTCTGACTGTCTGCCATCCTCTTTTCCATCTGTCTGTGTGCTATATCCATCTATTCTTTTTCTCCATCCCCACACTTGTCTGTTTGTCTGTCTGTTCTGCATCAACTGTTTTCCCGTTCATCAGTCCAGCTGTTCTGATGCTGTCTGTCTCTCTGTCCGCCTGTCCATCCTTATATCTTGCGTCTATCCATCCATCCATCTCTGTCCTATATCCATCCATCCATCCTCCTGTCCTGCATCTATTTATCCCCCCATCTCTATGCCCTATATCCATCCATCCTTTTTGATGCCTGTCTGTCTGTCCGTCCGTCTATCTCTCGATGCATACACCTATGTATCCACTCATCCGGTCTCTCGATCTATCAGTCCATCATATCCGTACACGGCTGTCTCGAATACATCTCTCCTTTTATTCCTCTGTCCGTCTGCTGATCAGTTTGACTAATCATATGATCCTGTCTGCTTTGCGTCTTGATTAATCTGTTCGTCTGCCTGTGTTTCGTTTGTCCATCAATCTGTCTGGCTGTCTCTCCATATATCTGTCTCACTGGCTATCATTCCAATGATCATATTCATTGCTTCTCTGTCTTGTTTCATCCATCCATCTGTTAGTAAATGCATTTCCTGTCTCTGTGTCCTCCAAACCTCCCCCCGTGTACTTTTTCTATTTATTCATCCGTGTATGGATTTTTTTTTTTTTATCCCTCTTTTATAGGGGTGGGCGATTATGACAAAAATATCATCTCACAATGTTTTTACAGTTAGATCATGATTTTATCACGATTTTTACGTTGAGGTAAACACCACCACCACTCGGGTAAAGTGCACTCTTAAGTGCTACATAAAAGCAGCTGAGACTAATTCACGTGGTTTTTGAGGTAGCATTCGGTATATATCCAGCTTTCAATAAACACGAACAGAAACATAAAACAGAACAAAATATAAACAAAGAAAAGGGGTCCTTTCTGAACTTTGCGTTCAATCTTTTCGTGGCGTCCGGAGTACAGCCGACCCTCGGCTCGCGAGCGCGTCGGATGGTGAACCAATCGACGCACGAACTAAATTCCCGAACAGATTTTGTACCGACCGTCAAACAAATCCCTGACTGACGTACAGACAGCCGACCCACGCTTCACACCACAAACATTCAGTTCCGGTCAAGCACTCGTGGTGTGAACGTGTTCGACGCATTTT